>ML677426.1:3184510-3340376 GCA_007922305.1 Dermatemys mawii
GGGTCCCAGTGCAGGAGGGGGGGGCTGAAGGGGTGTCCCCGTTTGGGGTGGGCTGAGCTCGGGGGTCCCAGTGCGGGGGGGGCGCTGAGGGAGTCCCCTTCCCCAGGGGCCGTGTGCTGGGAGCGAAGGCTGCGCCCCGTTGCGCTAGGCCCCGCTTGGCCGCGGAAATGGTGGGGGGGCTTCCCCTCAGTCCCCCAAGGGGCTTCCCCTAGGGATTGCCCCCTCCCGCGCCCCGTCGTGTCTCCGCTGCAGGCCCCGCCCCAGCCCAGCCAATGGCGTGTTCGGCCCGGCGTGACGCGTTGCAGCGGCAGCCTTTTCGTTTGCGTCAGTGGGCCCCGCCCCCGTGGTTGCCATGGCAGCGGTGGCTCCGCCCCCCGGGCCGATGAGCTCACGCGGTGCCGCAGCCCCGGGAAGAGGGGGGGCCGGGGGGGTTTCTGCTCCTCGCAACAAGATGGCGGCGGCGGCTGCAGCGAGCGGCGGCGCGGGGGGCCCCCCGCCAGCCCCCGGTCCCCGGCTGCCCCCGGCCCCGCCGCCACCCCGGCCCCCGGGCCCCGCCCGCATCGGATACTACGAGATCGAGCGAACCATCGGCAAGGGCAACTTCGCCGTGGTGAAGCTGGCGACCCACCTGGTGACCCGGGCCAAGGTGAGGGGGGCGGCCGGCGATCTGGGCCGGTGACGCGAGTAATGGGGGGCTGCGGATACGGTGCGGGGAGCGGGCCCGGTGCCCCGGGCCCTGCGCCCACCTGGGCGGTGTGGGTCCGGTCGGCGGGGGAAGCCGCCCCCTGCCTGGGGCTGGTCCCCTGGGTAACCGCGGGGGCGGACGGGGCCCCGTGTTGCTGATCCGGTCACCCCGCAGCAGAGGGCTGGTGTCGCCCCGGGCAGCAACGTGCCTCTCCTTATACATGGGGTCCCCGCGCTCTCACAGGGAGGGGAAGCGCCGGGGTCCCCTGTGCCCACAGCAGAGCTTGTGCCTGGGCTGTCACTCTCAGTTCTGCAGACCCCAACTTTGTGTCCAGCACCTGGCACGGGACCCACTTGCCCTCGCACCACACTGCCACCCTTGGCCCGGACACGGTGAGAAAGCTGCATTGCGGGACCCCCCTCCTTTCCCCGGTTGGGTCTCGCTGTGGCTTAGGGCCTTCAGCACTGTGCCCTACCTTGCTAGTTGCTGGCTTTCAGTGTCCCTGCTGAGTGTTGGTGCTGCACTATTATTATGCAACGGCTGTTGCACATGGATATGTCAGGAGTCCAGCCCTAGGTTAGCAGTAACCCATGTGCCTCAGAATATAGTGATGGACAAGGTCTGTGGCTATGTTTTAAGGGCTTGATCAGGGGTTAAAATCAGATTGTGCAGGTCGATGGAGAATCAGTTCAAGAACTGAAAGGTTCTAAAATGCTCTCCTTCACCAGCTATGCTGTGCTCACAATCTGCATTTCTTAATTGCACTGTTCGTCTTGGACGGCGAAAATGTATTGGTCACTTTCACTTTCTGGTTCTTTTGCTGCACTGTTTGAATTCCAAACTTCTCATGGGGGAAGTTTAGATCCAAAACACAAACTGTTTATTTAAAACAAAAAATACCAAACAGTGAAAGCATTTCTCAATATTAGGCTTTTTAAGACTCTGATCCTCTATATCACTGACACCAACTAGTGAAATGACCTGTTTTGTGTGAATGTCATGCATATTTTTGGCTCCTCATTTCTGCCTCTGTCCACTTTAGAAGAAGTTGTTGCTCTGAACAACGTGGGTAAGGCTAACACCTGTTGATGTAGCATTCTCAGGCCTTGATGATAGAAACTTTTTGTACTGATGAACTCTGACACAGGAAGCCTCTGAATGCCCCCTCCTTCTACATTGAAAATAATGGGGGTGGTCATTTAATGGGGGAGGAGTTGGGGCTGTCAGCCCTGCGAAGCTGATAGCTTGCGACCCTCAAGTAATCACCTTGCAACCCACTGGTTAGTCACAGTCCCCAGTTTGAGAACCCTTGGTCTAGCCTGTGAGCTGTTGGTACAGCCACAGGTAACAAAAAAAGCTGCAGCAAATGCCCTTTCCCAGCTGGATGGTGGATTCTGAACTCTGGTGTCGTTGTCTTAGTGTTTGGTTTAGTTAGAATGACTGTTACCCGAGGAAGAGCTCTGTGTAAGCTTGAAAGTTTCTCTCTTTCACCAATAGAATTTAGTCCAATGAAAAATATTGTTTACCTTGTCTCTGTGATATTGGTGCCATCCTCTTCACCACAGACCTTTCATCAGTTCCTTAGAGTGCAAATAGTGTCCTGAAGAGTTCTTATTATTGATTGCCAGTAACTGCTTTCATCCAGACTCTAATTAATTTCACATGGATAAACCTGAAAGAAGAGGTGACTATTTTGGAAAGGAGGGGTTTTCAGCTAATTTAATAAAGGGCAATACTTTTGTTTCAGTTTAAAGAAAAATCTTTCCCCGGATTTTTTTTTTTAAAGAAGAACTTGAGTCTTCCAGGACTATAGCATAAACTGTAAAAAATAAAACAGAGGAAGAAAAGATTTGTTGACCAAATGTTTGTACCTCAAAATAACTGCCTGCATACTGCAGATTAGCTGATGGGTATATCACTTATTTTCATACCAGAAGTCACATTCCAGCAACTAATAGAAGTATCATATTGTCATTTTTAGTACCTCATCCTCTGTCTTGCAGATTTTAGTGCTGAATATGCCAATACGTGGGAGGAATGGCACCAGTGCAGTGCTCTGTGGATTCCTCTGTACAAGCCAAAATGTTCTACAAACATACTGGAACCTTAATCTGGGACTATGCTGGTCCAGCAGGGCTGTGGGTCCTTACCACCACAGACCATCTCTTCTATGCTTCTGTCCATTATATCAGCAATTTGATAGCAAGGGAAAGTCAGCCTGTCAAGAGTTTTTTGGCTTACACACCTGTTAATTGCCGTGTCAATTTCAGAGCCAAATCCTGCTGTGATGCTAGTGTAACCACTAAGTAATCCCTCCATTTTCTCAAATTCTGGATTTATACCTGTCTGACTGAGTAGAATTTGGCCCAGAGACAAAGTTTAATCTAAAGTAATTTAATACCTACTGGACAGTATCTTTTACTACTGTATTAGCTGCACTTGTACATGTACTATTTACAACATTCAGAGATGCCTCTACCTTTAATTGCAAGATGCTACAGTCTAGCCTGCATTTCAGCTTTTGTTACTTATGGTTTGATCATTACTTGCCCACTGATAAGAACTGGGCTTCATGAACTTCGCTGATAGAAGCAGGAATGCTCCCACTTCAGCTGCTTTAAATGCTGAAAGCTGAGCATTTTGATTAGAAATCAGCCCTTCAATTATTAGCTGAGCTCCTGTTTTCAGCATTCCTGGCTAAGTCAGGCTTTGTATTGAGCATTGTTAATTCTGAAGGTTGTGAAATATTGAAGTGCTGAGTTGGTTTATTGCATGTGAATGGCTAAAGATCTTGCGAGATAATGAAAAGATGAACACAAACTTAACCTTTGGCCTATTTATGGTCAGTATACATGGATTGAGACTACCAAATGCATATAATTTATGATGTAAGAATGGGTTGAACTTGAATGTCCACTAATGAAGAGCCATTGCACTAAATTAAGGCCTGTGCCACTTGCATCTTTAATTTTGAAGTTCGTAAACTTAATTGTCCTTTTACATGTAGAAAATATTATATATATATATTTATTGCATGGTCTAGTGGTAAATGTGAGATATTTCCAATCCTTAAACCCAAAGAGAGAAATTATAGTGGCAGCATGTATACTTTCAAGTTCTCCTCAAATAGATGTGGAACAGGTTTCCCTTCCCTAACTGGAAACTGAACACCTTCAGCACTAGAAAACTCCGGGTTCTGAAGATCTAGTTTACTTCAAAAGTCACCTCTGTCTGAGAAGCAGAGGGAAAACAAAAGAAAAGCACTTCATATGTAGGACCTATGTTCTCCCCCAATATTGTCTTTATGCTGTTCTTGCTTTTCTCAGGAGCTGTCAGTAGTTTGGACATTGCTGACTGAGGTACAAACAAGGTGGGGGATTAAAAAAAGCTATATTTCAAGCTCCGTCAGAAAGATGGGAGTTGTTGGGAGGAATCAGTGTTAAGTAAATCGGAAAGGGCTAACATAATATGCAAAATCTGTTGTTTAAGAGGGCACTGAAGGCACCAAAATGAATTGTTTGACTCCAGGAAAATTACTTAAACTGAATCTTTGTGAAATCACCCCATTTAGTAAAATGACTAATAACATTGTTGATAACGAAACTCGAGCGCAGTACAATTAGTCAATGCCAGCAGCCCCTTCCAGCGATAATCTTCCCTTTACAGTTGCACAGAAGGATAGTACATTGTTAAAATTTAGTAGCTGAATCAAACTGCTTAACAAATTTGATGCTCTGACTTCTTGTTGGAAGAAGCTTAGCTCATTCTTCAATGACACTCAAACTAGAACTGTATTCTTCCAAAAGTAATCACAGCAAATGTCTAACTTTTAAACAATGATGATTAACCTGCTTGGTAGAGTTCAAAGTTTTTTGCTGTTGTGTGAATTTAGAGTTTACCTGTTGATCTGAGATGTTTCATTCTTTTTCTGTCTGGTGTAGATATTCTGCAAGTTCAGATGGCTTTGATGTGACACTTGAGCATGTCTTGATTTAAACACTGTAGATTCCCCCTTCCCTTTCCACCTGAAAAAAGAAATAAACTCATGACCCATTGCTTACGTCAGAGGTGCTCAGTCTTTTCAAACTACCGTACCCCTTTCAGGAATCTAATTTGTCTTGCCTACCCACAAGTCTCACCTCGCTTACAAACTACTTGCTTCCAAAATCAGACATAAAAATACAAAAATGACACAGAACACTGTTACTGAACAATGGCTTACTTTCTCACTTGTACTATATAATTATAAAATAAATTAATTGGAATATAAATACTGTACTTCCATTTCAGTCTATAGTATATAAAGCAGTATAAACAAGTCATTGTATGAAATTTTAGTTTGTACTGTCTTGCCTAGTGTTTTTTATAGTCTGTTGTAAAACTAGGCAAATATCTAGATGAGTTGATGTACCCCTTGGAAGATGTCTGTGGCACTCTCCAGATTACACTACCTCTGGTTGAGAACCACTGACTTAGGTTCAGTTTAATAATTTGTAGCCATTTTGAAACTGACTAAGACACATCTTTATTTACATAGCTAGTATGTTCCCACATTCTGTATTCTTCACAGTGGTCTGGTATGTCTTGCTGACACAAGACTGTAGTTTACACAACTGAATTTCACAACTTAAATATGGGTCAGCAATGTTGGGGACACCTGTGAAAAGAAACATTAATCATCCTAAAAAGCAGGATGCTTGGGGTCATAATTATCCCCATAGGAATTAACTAAATAAAAAGGCATAGCTTGGCAGTTTGTATTAACTAAGCCAGCAACTTATTTTCAGGTCCTGTTATGCAAACTTGGAATCTAGTATGCTGTAAGACAGCTATTCTGGTGGCTGGACAGGAACTGGAGTTGTTTCTCTGACTAGAATTAATTGGGCACCTGCAGGATATCTTGCTACATCTCTCCATTTCTGTTTCCTGCCTCCTGTCCTCCCTTCCTCTGTCAGTGTTCTGGTGTTTCACAAGGATCAGCCTTTATTTTTTGTTTTAAAAATCTCCAAGTGACCTACTGAATGGATTGTTTGCTGCACAATTTCCATTTATAAATCATCCAAGTGACTTTTAGTTTTCTAACTCTGGGTAGACACTGGAATTGTTTTAATGCCGTGTTCTTTCATAAGAGTTGAATGGTGTTTGCTGATAGAGAGGACTGCATATACTGTGACACATTTACCTTCAAGTTCCCTCATCTTCTCAACAGCTTAGTAAAGTGTAGTGTATTATTTTAAAATCTGTCTTCACAACAGCAGAGATGTTCTAGTCTTGAAAGCTCTTTGCACCTGTTTTGCTCCTTTTTGTCAGTTGCAGCATGCAGTGATCTAGTTCAACTCCGCTATGAGGACACAAACTACATGCCTTTCCAAAGGCTATTGAGCAGTTTCTGCTTTTTTTTTTTTTTTTTAATTTGGGTTTTGTTTTCAACAAGGAACACATCACTATGTCAAGCCCTCTCTGAAAGCCAACATGTTATCATGCGTTCACAATGATTGAACTTTGTGGTGCACTTAACTCTCATTGGTGTTTGGAAAACCCTGTTAAGTGTTAAAGTTTGCCTCAGTTTCCCCACCACATGGGATAAGTGGTTTGTCCAAGGCCACGAAAGGACTCAGTGTCAGGAGTTCCTGGCTTCCAGTCAAGTGCTTGATCTACTAGACCATACTATCTTCCTGTCAGCTAACTATATATGTTCTTGGCTTCATAGAACTCGATAATATGCAGAGCCCAGAGCAGGTCTGACTCTTTTTAGGTAAGAGTATCACTCTTTCAAGCATTGTTTACTTAGAGTACAGAAGTTACATGTTGTCCCTAAAAAAAGTCTATCTGACATACAAAGATGGTGGTTGCAGGGTAAATTTAACTCCTTGACATGACATAGACCTGCTATTTCAGGCTCAGAAGATGAGAGAGGAGTGGAAATGCTAGTGGTGAAGTGAAGTGTCCATTTGTCTGTTTATTCCTGTGATGCCCCTACTTGCCAAACTGGAATGCCTCCCTGTAGCAGGGCGGCAACTCACCCCTGCAGCACCTCCTGCTGGTCGTCCAGGGAATCAGCTCATTCCAGCTTCTGGAGCACCCCCTGCAGGCCGATGTCCCACTTGCCACTGGCTCGTGTCCCTCCTGGACCCCAGTGCCCTCTTCCCTGGGGTGCTGCACCCTTGCAGTACCCCCACCATGTAGCTCCAAGTCTCCCCTCCCTGGAACCCCCAATCCTCTAAGCCCCACCTTGCCTCACTCTAGGCTACTGCAACTCATCATCAAGCCCCCTTTCACTGGGACCAACTGCAGTCTGTATAAGCCAGTCATCATAGGCAAGGATGGTTGGCCTGCTGCCTCTGCCTACCTATGGGCTGCCCCCTGCAACTCCAGTATCCCTTTCTAGGCCTAAGACCAGGCCCTGCAGTCTGGGGAGTTGCCAGCCTGGAGCACCCCAGCTCCTCTAGCCTCCCACTAGGTACTATCTCACACTTCCCCAGCAGCCAAGCCAATCTGTTTCTACACCTAAAGGAAGAGACTTCCTCTATATAGCTTCTGGCCCACTGCCCTTTTATAAAGGCCAGCTGGGCCCTAATTGACCCAGCCACAGCTGTGGCTGCTTCACCAATCAGCCTGGGAGCTGCTTGCCGCCAGCCACAGCCCTGTTTACCCAGGAGTGGGGCAACTGCCCCACTACACTCCCAAATATTTGCAGTAGAAACAACACTTTCCTTCCTTTGTAGCCTGTCCACGCTATAGCTTAATTAGATTCTAGGCTTAGACCTAGACATGAGTGACTTTGAGGCAAAGAAATGAATCTGGCATTGAATTCAGACAGAAGTGGGTCCATGCAGTCTGAAAACTGGTTGGCTGACTTCGCTGGGAGTGAGAGTGGGCTGCCATGGAAAGAGCCTAGTTATGTGACTATGGCAGTCTAGCTCCTGAATGCAAAAGGCTCAGGGAGCCACAGTGATTCTTGTCTGGAATTTTTTTTTCCGTACAAGGTGGAAAGTAAAGCTGCTCTCAGAGGGGCTATTGGTGGGGAGCGAAGGCTGCTCCTTGCTCAACCCAGTTGTTCCCCATCTTGAGCATGTCTGTGAAAAGTGTGGGCATGGGGTAAGGGCAAAGGCTCTGCTCAGAGAACTCCTAGTGTTATAATCCCGGAGGGGTGTTAAACTGGATTCAGTATGCTGTGATTTAGTATTGCTCTGTATCTTGTTGAACACAAACAGGTTAATACTCTTGCCATTAGCTTCATAATGAACTATGTGAGGAGCTAATATGGTAATCTTGTTAGTCACTTTCCCTTTCATCAATATCCATCAGTGCACATTTTTTCTACTTCTTTTTTCTCTCAAACATAATAACTCTGATTAACTGTGAATCACAAATAATTCCTCTGGCATGAAGTATAATGTTACTCACATGGTGCTGATCTTGCTGCTTATATGTTCCAAAAGAGCCACTGTATTTCAGGCATTGAATATCCAGGTTTAGTGAATTCCTAAGAGAAGGAAAGGGTCTTCTGGTCCAGCATATTTACTGTTCTTCACTTCTGTTGACAACTGCTGAGCACCAGTAAGGGGTGTGTGTGTGATGTATTAAATGTAATGTAGATAATACCTACTGATTGCATGCTGAACTGATGGCATCTAGCATCTCACTATACATTTCTGAGCTGTATGAAGGAATTTACAAATAGCCAACAGATTAATACATATACACTGCTGAGCACAAGACCCTGTGTAGCAGGTTCTGTCCTGGTGACAGCTCACATGGAAGACCTTGAGGACAGGATTTGTGTATCGCTATCAGCTGATAGGGCTTTAACATTCTCATTCTGAATATGATGAATTGGCCTCCCTGGTTTAAAGAACCTAGTGCTTGCTTTGCATTTTTTTGAGGGAATAATAGTCTAATCAAGCATGGCTTCCAGGCAGTCTGCTCTCCCAGCTTGTCAATAGCAGCTTGTTAGGCAAGGTTATGTCTTGTTTACTTCTTACCCTTAAAGCATTCCCTTCCTTGTTTATAAAACACCTGTGTCCTAGCTATGTAAGGTAAGATGGCACTAGTGGTTAGATGAGCTTTACAGAAAAGGAACAAAAGATTTGGGGTGAGGGGTTCTCTTTAAGTATCATGTTTTCATTGAACGCATTTCCCTACGAGGCTTTTGTAGGTTTGACTTTTTTGCCTTAAAGTAACCCAGCATTTCCTTGCTTATTCTGTTGAGGCTTTGGAGCTGTGTGTTAAGAGAATAACTGATGGTCAAAGTTCTATTTCATAGGCTAGGTACAAAAATAGTTTCCCTGAGAGAAAAAAGTAGGTACTATGGTGACTAATGTCCTAACAGGGTTGTGTCTTCTTTCTTAGTATTGGGCTAAGTGACCATATAATCTGGGTAAGCCACTGTTTTTTGTCTTCTCCCCTGTGGCACAGATATCTGGCATTGGGTCTTTAGGACTCCCTCCTCATGGTGAAGGAATAGTACTAATAGGAAGTATCTGTGTAAATACCAACTTTTGAAGGGAAGGTTAGACTACTGTGAGAATCTGTGGAAAAAAATCTCTAACAGCAAGAAAACAGACAGTACCACAACTTTGTACAACTGTCCTGTAAACTTGCTAGCCCAAACACTCCCCTCTTCTCTTATCCTTGCCAAAATCATGAAAAAACTACATTTACTCTCTGCAGCGAAGAAAATTTTTGCAAGACTCCTTAAGCATATTTGTTAAGCCACATCACCTAAATGTTAGCATGTCAGAACTCTGATTAGAATTCTCACTGAACAGATAAGTCACGGAAGGCAGTGAAATTCTGTTCACTAGTGTATTGAGTTGATTGAGTGGTCTCTGAGGTGTCATGGAGACAGAAACCCCTTTTCTGTCTCCACCGCTAAATATTGCTCCTGCAACTCAGGATGGAGACAGTAGTGAAACCATGTAGTAGAAGAAGCTAATAGTGTTTGTTCTGGATGAACAAGCAGGCATTCTGCAGGAGCAGTTACGAAGAGAATGCTGTTTAAAATGGTGTCCCCAGCTTTCACTGATGAGTTGGCTAAATTAACACTATGTGTGTAGCTTGGTATGACTTCAGTACTTCCAAAATCATTGATATTTAAATCACAAGTTTCTGTACCACAGCGATAAAACTGCCACTGATGTGCTTTGGTCTTGTCTGTATGAAAAAGTGCAGTGATTTTTAACTAATGATTTTTAAAACTCTCCCATTAAACCAGTGCAAACTTCTAATGTGGATACTCAAAATCAGTTTAACCCTTGCTTATGTCAGTTCAGCAACACCAACTTCGTATGAATTTATATAAGTGAAGGTTAAACTGATTTTGAGTATCGAGTTAAACCAGTGCAAACTTTTAAAGTGAGGAGAGTTTTAAAATGATCTATTTAATAGACAAGTGCAATAGATTACAGACTAGGCCTCCATGCCAGTCTGGGGGATTAATATATTGCATTAATGCTCAAGTGAAGAAACCCCCGAAGGACTTTGATTCATTGGCATATTTCAGTGACTTGACTCCTATATCTGTATGTTGAGGCGAAACCTCTCATTCTGTCAAATGGCCATCAAAGGGAATTCTGTGGCCTCAGCTAAATTTCATAGTCAAATCATACAAACACACAAACTCCCACACCAAACTGAATTGACACAATTTGTGTTCAAATATAGCACAAAGTTGGCTGCATCTTGAGGAAGTGGGGGAAGAAATGGCTTCACTTCACTAGTCAGTACTAACCAAAGAGCGAGGATGGACAGGATATCCCAGGACAGCCTGGATTGACTGAAATGAGCCAAGGAACCAATATATGGCTATGGGCTCTCCCTTAAGACATTACTGTACTAGGGTAGAGTAGCCAAATACTATTGAATTGAAGAACTTTTAACACGAACATACGGCATGCATACTTCACTTTTACTATTGAAACTTTCTCCAGCAGCTTTATGTATTCTGTAATGAAAATTCATGCTGGGAATTATTAGTAGATCAGCCCCGTACTTACTCAGCCAGCTATAATCCAGTATACGGTTCTGTGGTAATATTTGACTTAAAGTTTAATAGGAAAGATGCTGGATTAGGAAAAAGTTAACAATGTTGGATATAGCATTCAGCTTTGCTGTTCTGAGGAGAATGCTGTGGCACTAATTTTTCTCTGAAATCCTTTTATTGTCCCAGAAGAAGCAGGCACTAAGGGGACTGAGGATGCTCTTTCTATGATAATAATATGCCTGGGGTCTTAAGATCTCCATTCTTCTGACCAAGCAGGATGGGACAGTGCTGTCTTGGCTTTAGCTCTCAGGCAGAGGACCTGTGGGTGCCAGCTGGCAGGGAGTAGGAGTTGGCTAGTAAGGATGGAGTGTGGAAAAGAAAGTCTCAGTAGGAACAAGACAGGAACTTTGCGTTAAAAGTTGTGAGCCAGCTAGAAAGTCTGGGGTGAGTTATTGTTTCCTTTTGAACTTTGTTAATAAACCCAGATCCCAAGAAGGGCTTATGTGTCAAGCATGTCAAAGACATAGGAGTGCCCAACGAGGAAAACCAAGGCAATGGCTAATCTGAACCCTAGCCAGGGTTAGGTAACGCTGCTGCTGCAGCAGCGTTGCCTAACACTGGTTAGGGTTCAGATTAGTTCTGTGTAATGATAGTTCTTGAGTTCAAAACTAAGCTACTGGTAGCCATGGTAACTAACTAACAATCTTAGGTATACAAATAGGGTGACTATCACTTTATATTTTTGATCAACAAGATTTGTAACCAAAATCCTAGATATACTTGTTCACCAGTATCTCACCACAATAGTGCTGCATAAAAAGCACCATTAAGTGTGGTTGGCTCAGAGTGACTTACCTGCTTTGGATTAAAAAATCTGTGCAATTTATCTTCAGCACCATATGCTTCACTGATTTAAAGTCATCCCACAAACAAGGTGGGAGCCAAGAATTCCTAAGAATCTCTACTGTAATAAACATGTGCATGCACACAGTGAGAAATAACATTTCAGTGACAAATTATCTTGGCAGCTTCATGATCTGAGAGTTAGCTTTTGTAGAACTGTTTAAAAACAATGGAAGAAGTTCATGGGATCCAATCTGGGGGTGAGTCAGCTGATTTGTAGGTAACTGAGCTTACTGCTCTGAGCCATTCTAGACAGTCTTATTTTGATATTATACAACCAAAAGCATCTTGACTACTAACAGTTGATATAATTGGTCTCTTCACAATACATATGAATCTCTCAATTTTTGCTGTGTTTATAAATAGTTTACCACTTGGAAGCTTTGCCTTCAGTTTCTTAAAGCACCTGACGCAATTCCAGTTCGTTATGTGGATTTATCAGATTTCTGGAGCAGGGGGTTGCGGGTGCATGGAGAATTTGCAGAGGATGCCAGTATGCAACTGTGAGACAGAAGCTAGGGCTAAAGTGGTTTGACAAAGCCAGACCGCAATAATTGTCCATGCTAAATTAGGGAAACACGTGGCTTGATATTAATAGGAATAATACTGTGGGGTTGAAAAATTGTATCAGCATGCCTCCATTAAAATACGGTTTTGAGACTTGAGCATTACCTTCCATGTATATATTTACGCTTGCACACAAACACACCTATAATATCTAGCGCTTCATGTTGCCTTCAGATATCTGTTTTTCCTAGCATGCTTAGCCCCTGTTTCAGCCACACTTAAACAGGTCAGTAACTCCATAACATTTCTATAGGTTATGTAGTTATGTAGGAAATCTCCTGTAAAAACCAGTTTCCTGCATTAAGGTTCACCATTGCTTAGTACAGTTTCTCTTCATTCTGTCCTGTTAAGGTGTTTAAATACTGAATTGTCTGGTTTTGTCTTTTATTTATATTCACTGAGAACTCTGTGTGAGATAGTGTTGGCAACTGGTATAATGGCGAGCAGCATTGAAGGATCAGTAACATTTTCATTGTGTGTGTGTGGCTGGCAAAGGATTGTCAGTAGAGTTCAGAGATGTGTACAAAACATGGCAGTCTTCTAGACAGAAATGCTTCCAAATTTTCTCCCCTCCGCACCAGTTTTTCAGGAACTGGGTTCGCTGGAATCGTGTTCTGGCTTCTTGGCTATTTCCATGTGTGTTTGTGGTACCTCTAGAGATGGCAATGTATTTAAGTCTTAAACTTCTCAATAGATTGCCAAAAGCAGCTGAATTGAAACCACCTGAAACTAAGTACATTAGTTAAGTCTGCATCAGGCTTTGAAGGAATAAGCTTGCAAGTGAAGATCTGGTTAGCTATGCGTAATTATGGCTAAGTATAAAAGTCTCGTAAGATAATATGCTAAATTGCAGTGGATTCTTCTTTGTGGCTGTTCTTATCACTGAAAAAAGATACATAGTATCTGGACAGACTTTTGCTTTAAGTCTAAAGGCTTGCAGATAGGTAGCGTGAGACTGATCAGTTAAACTCTCTTGAGCAGGGACTGTCTTTATTTCTGTGCTTTGTATAGTGGGGCACCTTAAGCACCTTTGCTCTAGAAAAATATCTACTTTTGGCAAGTTACTATAACTGCATAATTCTGTGTACACTTAAATTTTAGATTAGCACAACATTAAGTCCAGCCCAGTAGCGTTAATTAATGAAAAATGAAAAGTCTTGGTCTCAGCACTTCATTTTTCTCTTAAGATACTACACTTGAAGGAAATCCTTGCACTAGAATCTTGCAAGTGGTTATCATCTAGACTGGAGTATTATTGATAAATATTGGCGTTGGTGCTATGCATGGAATCTCTTGGACTTGAATAGCTACAGACATTACTGAAGACAAATAAGGTTTTTCACACTTGCCAAATAGTATGCTGACACTCATAGGCTGCTATAGAGAATCATATTCTCCTTTCCCAGATCAAAACTGAATGGATAAAATACCATTGAGTTATATTGGGTTATCCTGTCATAACAAGTTGACATGAACAGAATAGTATTCTTCTCGGGTACATTTGCTGGTAACAACTGCCTGTAGCTACTTTGAGGTGCCCTATCTTTTCCTGTAAGTTTAGTTAGTACACACAGTCCCATTTTACTCTGCACTAATAAACAAATTTCATACATATGCAAGTCTGTTATGACCAATGGCTATAGTGAAATCCATTATTAGCAGTGCACAGAGCCTGCCTGTTGCATCTCAAGCGTTCTAGCTGAACTAGCCAGTTGTCACTAATCTATAGCAATTTATTGGTTGCCAGTGAGATCATGGTTTGAAAAGTCAAGTTCATGGCAGATTGTCAGTGCAGATTTAATCTTTGACTTCATGGGTTTTTCGCAGAGCTCCTTTGGGTGTTTCAGATAAATCTTTGACTTTCCGTTTTCTGCCAGTTAATTCAGCTGCTAGTAATTTATGTCCAATCATACCAAACTGATGGGGGGAATTAAAGTAATAGTTACCTA
Source organism: Dermatemys mawii (assembly GCA_007922305.1). NCBI lineage: Eukaryota > Metazoa > Chordata > Testudines > Dermatemydidae > Dermatemys > Dermatemys mawii. Next base: position 3,198,600 of record ML677426.1, read on the forward strand.
CATAACGTTCCATGCTGTTTGGGTGTTCTATGTCCTATGGAGAAACCCTTCCCCTTGCAGAGAAGCAGGGGGTGTACCTCTCCCACACTGGCTGACTTATGGGGAAACTTTTGTTCAGTCAGAACAGAATATTATTTTTTTTCAGTTTAGCTAAGAATACCAATTCATAGTTAAAAGCATAGGAAGTCTGAATGTAGGTATTTTCCCACTCAGCTGCTTCTGCAGTTAGTCATTTGCCAGACATGTGGGCCCTGCATGTAACCTCATTTTTTCAGTTTTGTTAGTTGTAAATGTGATGCTTATTCCAGTTTGGTTCAGGGGATAAAACTGGTTGTCAGTTTCACATATTGGGCCAATGGAGTATAAAGCGGAATAACCCATATAGGTGGAGATTGGGAAGTGCTCTAGTTTAGCTGAATGGAAAACATCACTATTTAGGGGAGATATTTTAAGACTGAAGATTATAGCCACTAACCTTTCAGACCTGCTCTGGATGCCCACGTGATGGTGTGGAATGAATTAAATGAATAACAAATTACTCACTCTCTTTAAATAGCTTTTAGAGGAGACCTGGGAAAACAGATGAAATGTTCTCAAAATGGCATCTTTCCCAGTGAAGTACGCTGATTGCTCATCCTAACTTTATTGTGGTTGCAGTGAACACTCCTATTTGTATAGCACTCTCCCCACCAATGTGCTCAACTCTAAACAACCAAAACCACTCGGAAAAATGCGAAGGGTAAATCGGAAGAGGCTCTCTACCCATTTTATAAATTATCCTGTCAATATCTGAAAACTCCAGCTCACTCTTCAGAGCTGTGTGAGATGAAGGTGGGTAGGCAAAAAAAAATCCACTGTCCACTGCAAATCCTGTCTGGTTTTCCTCTGGGCAGAGTTGCCTGGTTATAACAGTCTGAGCCCTTTCTCTTGAAATAGACTGAGCAAGACCAAGGGCTTTACTAAAGTTGCCACTGCACCGGGGGGGATCTCCCTAAGAAGGAATAGAAGACATTTGCTAGTGCCTTTTGTTAAAAGTGCACTGAAGGGTGGTAGGCCTAAAGTTACTGCTCACTTTGTGGGTATGTGGCAATGACAACATGCTGTCCTCTATTTGTGAACAAAAGATCAAAATTCACAAAAATCGAGCTCTGTGTCAGTAGTCGGGGTCTTGCATGCCTCCTCCTGTGTCTGCTTGAGTGAAGGGACAATGATATGAAAACTTGCATGATAGCAAGAGACTCTCAGCTTCCGAGGTTTGACAGATCAGCAGCAAGAGTTGAATTATTAGTGTTGCACCCAAAATCAGGAGGTCAGATATAAATTATTTTAATTCCAAAGTAGCCAAAACTTTGTATTTCATTTCCTCCTAAAAAGCACAGCGAAGACCTTTTCTCGTCTCTTTTTTCTCTTCTCTACTAAAAAATATACATATAGCAGGGTGATGCATAGGTTCTTCTTGACTTATACGCAGTCATGAAAGGAAATCCTTTTGAGGGACTCTGCAAATTGGTTCTAGACCTGAGATTTATTTCAAGCACCTTTCATGTGCTCTGCGTGGTTCATGAAAAGCAAACTGTTAAAAGATTAGACTCAGATAATGAACTTTTAGCCTCTTTTTAAGTATTTTATTTAATACACTAATAACGATTGTAGCCTTCCTCCCAATCTCCCCAAGATGCTGAAAAAGGAAGCCTTGCAGCAGCTCTGTAGGGTGGTCAAGCACGTCTAGCGACTGCCCAAGTGAATACATTCATTTGCAAACCAGCTGCCTTTAGCTTAGGCATGCAGGGTAAAATTTTCAAAAGCCCCCGGCCATATCAGTGCTAGGGAAAATGAGTGTTTTTACAATGAGAGAGATTACACATGTAAAATCCTAATGTAGACAGGACAAATTGTGACATTAATTGGTGTAGCTGGGACTACAGCTCCCACAGTGTGCAAATGGAAGGTGCTGGAAAAGAGCATACGGCTAAGTCACATCTGACCTTGAGAATTCTTGTGCCTGTGTGCCCTAGTGATCTGCAATGAGGTGCTGTACTTCAGTAGCTCGCAGTGCTGCAGGAAATCTGTGAGAAAACTAAGTAAATGTGTCAGAGCTTTCACCATGGCAACAGAGTCTCTGAGCCAAGTGTAGAGCCTGACAGCAGGATGAGAGGAGAGCAGATCAGATATATGCATGGCAAGATGGAGACCTTTTGAAGATGTGCAGGTATAGTCTGCCTCTGAAAGTCTTGCATGAGTTGCAAACATCCCGCTTGAAAACAAGAGGCCTTTAATGCTTCCTGGACACATAAAGCTGCCTTGCTATTAAAGGATTAATAAGGCAGCAGTGCACTTTGGCACGTTGAGATTAAAAGTGAATTCTGCTGATTTGCCAAGGTCAGAGCCAAACATATGGGTTATTTTTTGTAAAGTTACAATGGATTTAAATATTAAAATCTCTAAATCCCGTTTCAAAATACTTCCCTGGCTGTCATGATTGTTTCTAAATAACAGTATGAGCAACAGTAACACTGTTAGTGATTCAGCTCCATCTAATAGATACATTTTCAACATTCTGACCTCCAGGCTGGTAAAATATATTGCAAGACAGTCACACAAAGAGATCAGGAATGAGCGGCATCATGGGTTTTGGCTTAGAGTTGTAACTTTAGCAATCTTCATATGCCACAAGCCAATCAACTCTTACACAGTCTTGTACCACACGAGAGACAATATTGTCCAACTAGTTCTACAGTTCATGCAGCAGAGCACCAGGTGCTTGATTGCCTACTCCTCTGTAATGGTGGGCATAATTAAATTACACTCACTGAAAAATTGTGAATAACTTTTACTTTGATATAAGATACTAATGCGATTATTAGATGTTTAATCTATTGCAGTACAGTATCTGCTGGTCTTGCAATCATCAACTGACATCGCACTCTAGAAGGTGAAAGAATCTCATCATGTACTCTTTTTTGTTACCTTCTCACATAACTGGATACTCACTTCTCAAAGGATAGTCAATGCTCTTGCCATGTGAAGTATTCATTAGCAATTTTTCAATCAAATTCATGAAATTCTACTTGCCATTTTTGAAGCTCTTATTCAAACTCACTATACAGACTGCAAAGCTTGGAGCAGGAGGTTCCTAACTGGTGTTAGTATGATGCTCTTATTCAAGAGCTTGTTTTCTTCTTATTTAAGCAGGGTAGTAAATGGATTATAGTTTACAGATAGTTACAGATATTGCTCTTTCCAGGCAGAGTTGGAAACTGATACAGCAATTATTGCTAGCACTTGTCATGGACTCTGACTCTCTCATATGCTTCATGGAACAAAAGTGGAATTCGTTGGATTGGTTCCACTGGAAAGGCTTTCTGGAGGCTTATGCGGGCTTATGTTCTGAAACAGATACTGTTGTAGTTTCAGGAATAACTACAAATGGGTAGAATTAAGAGGCATGATGGAGCTGCACATGGCATATCGCAAGTCCTTTGGAGGATGAACAAAGACATTTCAACCAGGGTTTGACTTTTGTGAAACACAAGTATTAAAGATCAGAACAGCTTGAGCAATATTGAATAAAAACTGGAATATTTTATAATCAATTTAGCCTATCGGTTTTCTTTCTGAGTTTACCCTCTAGGTCGCTATTGCAGCTATTGACGATTGAATTGGAATTTTCCTGTTAGACCTCTGTGCTACCAGTTTAGTTAGTAAACAAACAAAAAAAACCCCAAAACTTTTAGCCTCTTGTTAACACTGTAGTTCATTTAAAGCTCACACAGATGTTTCTGTGCAGACATTATCCTGGCTCTTGATGCTAGACTTAAATTAATAGTGTATAATGGTCTGTATTAAACATCTACTTGCATGAAAAATTCTCTAGCTATTCTGAGTTACATAAAATAGCATGACTCTTCTTGTGGCCAGAAAAGTCTAGGTACAATGACGCATCCTGTTTCGATGTGCTCTAATGACCAGGTCTGTGCTTCTTGGCATTCAAGAGGGAAACACTGTTTCCTAACAGGCTTGCATCACAAACTCTAAGTCAGCAACTTGGGGTGTGGTCTAGCAGGGTGCCCTGGCTTGTTTGAATGAGTCATTATTAAAATCATCATGGGAGCAAGTACTCTTGTCTAAACAGGAGATGGTGCGTAGACACCCTGGCATGTATTAAAACTTAATTTTGGTTAGCCATAATTTTTTTAAAAAACCTTAGAAATAAGATGTATAATAAAATTGCTTTAAATTGAACTAACTTTTTTGTCTGATTAATTCAAAGGATGTTGGGAGCAGAGGGAGAAGTTACTTGGACTAATTGTGTTTTGGAGCCTTGTAAAGAAGAATATTGAATATCATAAACAGCATTGCATGTTAAGATATCATTCCTCCTTGTGTTGGAAGGAAGGAAAACTTAGTTTTGCTTTAGAATGATTGAAGAATGCTTAATTTCAATGCTGTGATGTAGTTATAAGCCCAATATTAACAGAACCATTAGTAAGTAGGAAGGCAGAGATGTTACTTCCTGCCTTAAACACTTAGTTGGTGTGGTTGAGATTTTTGCCTTAGGGATTAGTTTAACTAGAAAAAATCCTGAAATACAGACCCAAGGTTCCAAACTAGTATTCCTTAGGGATCTCAAACTCCATTGCTTTCTGTGGGTGCATAAAATGCAGAGCAATGCTAGGCACCAAAGTGGTGAGGGATGGGAATGGGGATTCATGTGATTTCATATGTGACTTATTTATGTTCTCTTGAAGCTGTGTCATTAGTGGGAGATGCTGATTAAAATTAGACATAAGTGAGGAGTAATTCAGAGATTTTTTTAAATTGATTTGTAATTTTTTTCAGAATTTTCTTACCTCAGTTGAGACTCAGGCCTGGTCTACACTACACAGTTAAGTTGGTGTAAGGCAGTTTACGTTGACCTAATTATATCAGTGTACGCACTACAGCTTTGTCCTGTTGATATACTACACCAACACAGGCAGTCCACCTCTTGTGGAGGTGTAGTTATGTCAGTGTAGTTAGGATGAGACTGTGTCTTCATAGACACTGCCTTACTTAGGTCTGCTGTTGGCTGTCTTGTCAGTTTCAGGACTCCATACTGGAGCTGTGAAATTAACAAGAAAGCAGGGCAGCTAGGGGATGGCTACCCCTGGTTCCAAGTTAGGTTTCTGCCTGGAGGCTCCCCGCTCAGGGAGCCGAGAAGCCAAGGTGGCTTCTACCGGCTGGGACCGGGGAGCTGAGAGCCTGGGAGGAGAGAGAAAGATGGGCTCCTGGCAGGGAGCTGCACAGAGCTGAGAGCCCTGTCTTTCAACTCCCCACACTGTCCTCCTTCCATTGATGGAAGTCCTCATGTTAAGGACGCACACTACCGACAGAAGGAGGATAGTGTGGACATCAGCCATAGCAGTAATTACTATGGTGGCTATAAGTCAACCTAATGTAGGTCAACCTAGGGGTGTAGTTTAGACATGCCCTAGTTTATGATGTACCTTCAGAAACGGTCCACTGTAGGACAGCTACTTGCTGTTAATTCAAAAACTGCTGTCAATCATATCTTTTTAAATAGATTAATAAAACTCAGTTTCTCAAAACATTATGAAATGAATGTTAATGTCACTAAACCAAGGTAAGTTGGGTGACACTTAGAGTTCATTGTTTTAGATTTTAAAATTGCATAAGTAGGACTACCCTCAATGGTACACGTGTGGCAAAATTAATCTAGACTAGTTAGACAATATTGTCTCCTGGGGTACAATACTGTTAAAACTCTAAGGGAAACTCATGCTTCTGTTCATCCATAATCTTTCGCAGTATGATTATATTGCCCTGACTTCTCTTATACCCTTTCCCAAACACACCTTACTGAGTAGAGGTTGAAGCAGAACTGACTAGCAGATGAAAATGGCTGCTGTTAAAATAAAATCTTTCGCCTATCTTGCTTTTTGTGCCTGTGTAAGTTAGTAGGCTTGTTAATACTTTGTATAGTAACAGGGCCAGCAAGTAGTAGAGTACAATGTAAGAGCCCATGTACTTCTGGTTTTAGATGGTTCATTTTAGAGGGTTCCTCCATGTCCTCTGGGATGTTATGCCTTGCCTTTGCTGGCTATCCCAATGTATATCCTGGAGATCATAGTGCATGCATATCACTAGGGCATGTGCCGGGCTAAGCATGAAGCTAGCCACTGTGTTGGGTTTCTTGTAAAATGCTAGCATCAACCCAAGGCCTCTGTGACCTCCACTCACCTGGGATTCAAATATGAAATAACTAGAGTGCAGAAGGTTTATTGTTCATTATGCCAGTATTATTTGGACATGGGTATTTCAGTTGCCTTGAGGAAGCCTAGAGATTATGAAATAGGTGATCCCTTTTGTGTGTGTCTAGAGCTGGGAAATCTTAGCCTCTCTTCCAGCAGAGGAATAGAGAGGACAGGACTAGATGTAACAGGTCTGATCATGAATATCAGAGGTTCTCTGGTGATGAACCTAAACCTTGTGTCAACTTCCAGTGAAAGAATATTCATTTGGCAAGAGGTAAAAAGAGCGGGTGGCACATCATTAGAGAGAGATCTGTATAAATGTTGATGTGGTCCTTGCTTTGTAGGTACAGTAGCATGAGTCCAAATGTTGGCACATGTTGGGCTGTCAGTGTTGTTAACCCTAAATATTAAAAAAATCATGAGTCTGGGCCCCCCAAAAATTGAGATTTGTTTAAAAATCATCAGACTTTAAACCATTTAGGGTTCATTTTCTTTGGTTTCTGAACAGTTAGTGTGCAGTTGGGTCACACTTTTTAGCCCTCCTGGTCAGTGGGGAAAATACTTGAAAGTTGGGGTTTTTGTTTTGTTTTTAAATGAAAGCTAAAATTCTTATGTATTTACATGACTCCCAGAGCTGGAACCTTGAGAAACAAAATGGCCAGGCTCTAAACAACAACAACAATACAGCTGGCAACAAGCTGAATGGGGAAACTGTCAGTGAAGTACATGAACTGCCTTTTGGAAAATAAAATAGGAATGTGGGAATTTCATCTAATTAGCAGTCCGTCGAGGTGGGTATTCTGTGCTGATGCAGACTGGGCTGATGCTGCTTCAGTTGTGCCCAACTAAAAACTACCCACCCACCTGAAAATGGGCACTGCTTACAGCTCACATTCCATCTTTGGGCTTCAAAGTGATAGAATCTTGCTAGCTTTACTCTTGTGCTCATTCTGTCATAGGCTCTAGCTTCATAAGGGAGCTCTCTTTCATAGTTGCAGGGATTCCTAGTCCTCAAACAAAACTATTTTTAGTTTACTCTCTCCTGCAATGACATCTGGTGTTACTTTCTTGTGAATTTCCCTCTTGAATGGTTCCCTTATGGACTAAGGGGTTGAGGAAGAAGTGACAAGACAAGGATGACAAAAGATGAATCGACAGGAGTAAGGAACATCTTTAGCTGAGCTCATGTGGGGCCATCACAAATCTATAGGGCTGATGGCACTTGAGAAAGGAAGACCGGTTCTGTTAGCTGCTCATGTCTATTTAGATAAGAAGTTTAGGTGATAAGGGAACAGCCAAAGCAAGATGCAAGTGACGGATGAGGTAGAGATTGTCTTAATTTGTTCCTTGATTGCACTGTGATGTGTGCATATTTTTAAAAAGTAAACTAATCGGGTGTCTGTATAGGCTTATGTGCTTGGACTGAGGTCTGAATTTCTTCCTGTATATTTGGTGAGGACATTGCACGGAAATGTTTTTAGTGGATGAAGGCTGTGAAGGCCCCTTTAGTGCCTATTAGCTATCTTTTACTAGTAGTGCCTGGCCCATCCTGTCTGGATAAATGTACAGTGGGAGCCTCTGTTTATCCCTATCGCTGCTCGTTACTCTTACCATTCGAGTACAGCTATGTCTGTACTGAATGTTGACTGATACAAAAGGAGTGGATCAACAGCTGTGGAGTAGTCTTCTCTTTACTTAAAAACCAAGTATGGCCCACTCATTGGCTGTGTAGGTTTCCACAGCATGCTTGAAGTCTGTTCTGGAAAGACCAGCACTAGGATGGCTTCATGATGCATTTTGTTCTTGCGATGTCTGCTGAAATTATCAATCAAGGAATCAATTACTGCAAAATGGAGTTTTCAGTTTCTGTGATAGGACTTGTGTCCACTAGAATCTACATTTAGAATTCTTTTGCCTCATGTTCACACAAGAAACCCACTTTTCATACTAGTCATCCAACAGTGGAATCTTTAGAGACAAGAGCCTCTTCTAGAGGACAATGGAAATATGAACAAAAAGCAGGAGGAATTTACCAAGAAATGTTTTAAAACTAGAACTGATAAACCTTTGGATGGACTGTATTTCCCTCAAAACCATTGGTGATCCATGGGACCTGTGAGGAACACTAGATTATGGAGTGTTCAGTTGGAGATGGGGGACTTAATCTATATTATTCACTCTGTAGTAAATGCTGACATAATTTACTGCACCACTTTGTGTCATGAGCCTGTTTTAATACTTCCTAGGTCCTTGATAAAAGAACAGAATTTATTAAGTGGAGTTGATCCACTCTTGTGCCATATGAACATTATGGCTATGCTTGCTATTATTATTAGTTCTGTTCAAGACTGGGTCTGTTGTCCCATAAACTGGTGTTGACTTTTTATTTATAGTGCTCTAAGTTGGAACTTGCCATCCAAGAGTCTCAGTTTAGAAACTATTTTATCCAAACATTCATGTGGTCTTAATTTTTCTCTAGATAGTTGGGCCTCAGAATTTTGGAGTGGGGAAAATTACCTATCACTGTGGTGAATTCCTAAATCCCCACACTTTTAATCTATTTATGTCTTGGCATCTTGTGTCTTCCCACAACTTCTCAGCCCCCCCCACCACCCCGCCGCCCAGAATAAACTGTACAGCAGGATGTTTGCTGGAGGAGTACAGAAGGATGTAAATGTCCCCAATTTGAGTTATCTCCCAACTTCCTAAAGCCTTCCTATTGAAGTCTTTCTGATTTCCTTCCTCCACGTGTCTCTCCTACCTCTTGTGCTGGTATGACTGATTCACGTAGCTGTCTGTACAGGAAGTTTCCTTGAAGCACCAGCCCTCGGGACCTTGTCTCAAAGCAGTTTTGATTGCTGATATCGTGGCAACACATTGCACAGTTAACTCTAAGATTAGTGACTTTCTCATCAGTTAATTGAGACCCAGGCGGCTTCAAATTTTGTCAGTCACTGAAATAATCTCCTGTAGCCAGTCAAGCTGCAGCTTCATTAGTTTATTTCCCTAGACAGTAATTGCTAGGAGTTTCTGAAAACTCGTTGTTATCTGGACTAGCAGATGTTGAGGCTCTTGTTGGTGATGCAGCACCTCTGGATTCAATTGACTTGAACTTAAAAATGTGCTGTTATAACAGTCTGACCCCTCTACTGTCAAGATGAACAGTAAGGTTATTGTGCTTTGGAAAGAGCTCACCACTGTCCTCAAATTGGATTAAAATTTGAGGTAACAAAAGCAATATATCTAACCTCAAGAGCTCAGAAATCATAAGACTGATTTAAAAATTATGAGACTTCAAGCACCCTTTTTCTTTCTGACTTCTGAATTTTTAGGGGTACACTTGTCATGTATTCAAACTTTACTGTGCAATCAAGAGGGACAGAAAAACCCAAATACTAGTAGACTCACAATAAAATCACAAGAGTTTGTGACGCTGCCAAAGGAATCACAGAAGATGGAAAAGACATCTTAGGTTGTACAGTCAGTTATTGGCTTGTTCCTGAATGTAGATTTCATACTGTTCTTTCAACTCTCATTTCAAAAATGTTATAAATCACTCCTAATAAAGGCTTTTAAGGCTCGCCTTGACAAAGCCCAGGCTGGGATGATTTAATTGGTGTTGGTCTTGCTTTGAGCAGGGGATTGGACTCGATCAGGGGTAGGCAACCTCTGGCACGGATGCCGAAGTCGGCACACAAGCTGATTTTCAGTGGCACTCACACTGCCTGGGTCCTAGCCACCGGTCTAGGGGGCTCTGCATTTTAATTTAATTTTAAATGAAGCTTCTTAAACATTTTCAAAACCTTATTTACTGTACGTACAACAATAGTTTAATTATATATTATAGACTTATTGAAAGAGACCTTCTAAAACATTAAAATGTATTACTGGCATGCAGAACCTTAAATTAGAGTGAATAAATGAAGACTTGGCACACCACTTCTGAAAGGTTGCCAACCCCTGGACTAGATGATCTGCTGAGATCTCTTCCAACCTTAATCTTTGATTATATGACTAATAACCAGAGTCATTATTTCCTTTTTGAAACTAATATTCTGCTACCTCTGGTCTTTCACTACCTTTCCAGTTTTCCATGGGTTTCTTAAAATAAAAAAAATCCAACAAACATTGCTATATTCATTAAATAAAAGTAAGCTGATTCTTACATATTTGACCTTCACCGAGATCCCCTCAAACTAATATATAAAGGAAAAATAATAGTCCCTCCCAGATACGAAGAGGCCAAGGCTTGTGACCATAACTGTATAAACAAATCTTGCATGTATGTTTCTTAGAATCATATAGTTTATTTAATGTGCACAAGCAAGGTAGATTTAAGGGTGAAATAATGCATGTGAATAACTTCATGAGTGATGACAAATCCAGCCTTTTGTACAAGAGGTCTCCATTTTTGACAGAAGAGAGAATACAAGCTGTGAGGGTGGGGTGTCTAATCTTCTGTCAGTGTGTTTAAACCCTGATCTTCAGGGACCATTTTTTGGGTGAGAGGAAAGTTCATGCTATAGCCTGTCCATTCCCAGACTGCTTTGCTGAGCTCCCTGAGAAATAGGGGTTGATTTTGTAGATGTGGATATCTGTCAACAGGAATTTGAATGAGACAGGCAAACTCCTTTTATGCAGGTCACTGACGGGTTTTGAATTGGTTAGGTTGTATAGCCGTTTCCCTGAAGGAACGTAAAGTGGAGTTTCGTCCTAACTGCTGACTTCCTGATTTGAGTCTTTTAAAACTAGACAAGTCACACACTGTTAAAGGAATATTTGATGACTACTGCTTATTTCTGGATTGGTAAGCAGCCTTCCTTCCCAGCTCAGTGAATGTGGGATAAAACTTGTCTTAAAGGACTTCCTGCCTTCCTCTTTGCCGCCTCCTTTTCTCTCCCCATCTCCTTTCCTTTCCAGGTCCCTTGAGGCAATGGTTACTGTATGGTTTCTATTTGCTATAATCAGCAAAAATCTCTACTTAGTCTTCTATCCTTTCAGCACCTCAACAGAGCTGGGGCCTCGTCTTTAGTGGCAGGGAATATAGCACTTTGGTTGAAAATTGTTTACTCCTACGATACTAAGTTTGATTAAACCTGCTGAATTCTTCCAAGCCCTAGGATTCCTTATATGGCATTTTACCAAGTGTCTTCAACTTCAGCTTTACTGAGACTGAAATAATAATTCTGAATCCCAACGCACTCCTCTAGCCTGAGACATGTGATTGTACTTTTCTTCCTGCAGATGCGGAAGGCTGCCCAGACTTGTCCATGTGGCTCCAGGGCGTGGCCACGTCCCTTCTACCCATATCCAGATTGTTTGCCTCTGGTAGTGGATCTAGAGAGGTGGTTCAATACTTCTGCCTTTATCTGGTAGTGTCTGCACTTTCAAAGCCAGTTAGGGCAGCACCAGTCAGAATCTTTTTCCTATCTATTTTAGGCACTGACATAATCCCCATTACCATACTATGCATACCTCCCATTACCCCTGTGAGGTTGGGACATGTTCCCGAAACTAAACAATTGGGCAACAGAATGGCAAATGAAATTTAATGTGGATAAATGTCAAGTAATGCGCATTGGGGAAAAAATAACCCCAACTATACATACAATATAATAGGGGCTAATTTAGCTACAACTAATCAGGAAAAAGATCTTGGAGTCATCGTGGATAGTTCTCTGAAGACGTCCATGCAGTGTGCAGCGGCAGTCAAAAAAGCAAAAAGGATGTTAGGAATTATTAAAAAAGGGATAGAGAATAAGATGGAGAGTATCTTATTCCCTTATACAAATCCATGGTGCGCCTATATCTTGAATGCTGCGTACAAATGTGATCTCATCTCAAAAAGGATATATTGACAGTAGAAAAGGTTCAGAGAAGGGCAACTAAAATTATTAGGGGATTGGAACAGGTCCCATATGAGGAGAGATTAAAGAGGCTAGGACTATTTAGCTTGGAAAAGAGGAGGCTAAGGGGGGATATGATAGAGGTATATAAAATTATGAGTGGTGTGGTGGAAGTGAATAAGGAAAAGTTATTTACTTCTTCCCATAATAGAAGAACGAGGGGCCATCCAAAGAAATTAGTGGGCAGCAGGTTTAAAACAAATAAAAGGAAGTTCTTCTTCACACAGCGCAGTCAACCTGTGGAACTCCTTGCCTGAAGAGGCTGTGAAGTATAAGACTGTAACAGGGTTTAAAAGAGAACCAGATAAATTCATGGAAGTTAAGTCCATTAATGGCTATTAGCCAGGATGAGTAAGGAATGGTGTCCCTAGCCTCTGTTTATCAGAGGGGAGTGATGGATGGCAGGAGAGAGATCACTTGATCATTACCTATTAAGTTAACTCACTCCAGGGCACCTGGCATTGGCCACTGTCAGTAGACAGGATACCGGATTGGATGGACCTTTGGTCTGACCCAGTACGGCCTTTCTTATGTTCCCATTTTACAGATGGGTAACTGAGGCACAGAAAGAAGTGTCTTACCCATAGTTGTGTGGTGTGTGTGGAGAAGAACAGGGAGTTGAACTTGGGTCTCCAGAGTCTATGACTAATGGACTAACCTCTGGGTGTTGTCATTCTTCTCTGGGGTTCCTCCCAATCCAACCCATTGGGGACCAACATTTCTAGGCTGCTATCCCCCAAATAGGGCTGCTTGTTAAGGCTCCTCTTTGTTCTCTCTGTCCTGAGGAGAGACGCTCAGCAACTCCACAAAAAGAGAATGGACTCTGGGTCTAGGTGACCAGCTAGGGCCTAACCCTAACCCATTCTTCCCCTAACCAGCCAAAATTCCTCTGGAATCTGACACTGCCACTGTGTCAGTGACTGTTGAGCAAGTCATTTCACCTCCCCGTGTCTTATTTTTCTGAGAGGAGTAATTCTTTAAGTGGCTTTGAAATGCTATGCTGAACAGTATGTGTAAATGCAAAGTTGTTATCCCTAGGGCTGCAACGCCAATAAAGAAATTGGACAATTATTGATGGTTTAGTCTGAGGATCAATTGGGATAATGGACTATTTATAACTTACAGTAATGTACACAAAAACTGCTTGTTTGTATTTGTACTGTCCTTTGTGTGTCACATGTCTTCTTAGTTTGTAAATTCTTTGGGGTTGGGCACCTTGTTACTATAGTGCTTAGTCCTGTGGAGGCCTTACACTGACTGGGGCTTCTGGGTGCTTCTACGATAAATGGTTTAATAGACCTCAGCATAAAGGTCCATGTCAGGGTACTTCAATCTCTACCATCCTGAGTCCACCCTTTTGGTGTGAGTATTAAGTATAGAGTGTTCTACTGTCTGCTCGTATACTTTCCCCAGTGGCTACTTGTGGGTTGGAAAAGCATTAGTTATATCCATTATGAAACTTAAACTTCATATCTCTTGTTCCTGAGGTTAACTAATCTCTAGTGAAAGAGATAACATACATTATGAAAGACATGCACAATAGAAGGGAAGATATGTTATATCAAAACTCTAAACCATGACTGAGGGCAAGAGAACTATTTATTTCTACAGTTCCTATCAAAAAGACCATCTGCCAGCAAAGAAGCCCCAAAGAAGAAATAAACACTGGAGCATATAAACCCCTTTCACTTTCTCAGGCACTAGTGTGCTGAGCATTCTAAGCCAATTGATCCTATAGTCACGCAAACAGGGCGTGCTATCACAATAAAAGGCTACTAGGTCATCATTACAGAAAACAAGCCTGGTCCTATAACATTTGATATAGGTTACTGATGACTGCTCTCTCCTAAGGTTATTTAAAAGTACTTGGTAACTAATGAACCATCTCTGTTCACCTGCTTAATCAGTCAGTTACAACTGCTGAAGTAAATTCAGCTAAAGACAGTGAATGACACGTGAGATTTTATTATGGAAAAATGGTGTACTGGCCCAATGTCCAGACTTGCTGTGGGAAAAAGGGGATGTGTGTGGGTTACAGTAAATGAATTGAGTGTTTCTGAAATGTCATAACAGCTCATGTGGACACTGAGGCTTCCGTGGGTGTGATACTAGAGCAAGCTTTCCCACATAATGACTCAATCTCGAGCTGCTGGAAGAGGGATGCTATCTTCCATGCCCATTCTGTTCCTGACCTTTCGGCTGAGACCAGCAAGGGTGAAAACTGTGCTGTTCTGTAGACGCTTTCCAGTTGGCAACTAGACTGAGAGCACCAGTTTTGCCTACATCCCTGAAAGGCCATTGGATGATGACACCTTTCAGTGAGGTGCAACTTGAGCTGCATCCAGACCAATGTCCTAGCAGCGAGCACCATATCCCAGTTCCTCCATAAAACTACGTCATATTGAAGAGGGAAGGCCTGAGCTTTACCTGACCAAAATCCTTTATTGAAAAACTAGCAGCAAAAAAGAATTCCGTAAAAGATGGAGGCTGGTCACAGTAACACATGGATACCAGCCTTCATTGAGAAGAGAAGTAATGTTACTTCTGAAGTGGTCTTGATGGGCAGGATTCAGGAAGACTGGAGATTGTCCCAACTCGAGGAACCCAGAAATTGGCAAACAAGATAAATAGATATTAAGGAGTCTAAAATCTTGTATCAAGCATATTAGGTGTGTAAGAAATTAAGTATGTAGAATTTTGCTCTTTCTTTACTTCCTAACAAATTATTTTGGGCCATTTTAGCTGGCTCTCTCCCTGCTACGCATGCTGAGTTCTGTGTGCAGGAAGACTGGGACTTTGTGGCTATTCCTTCATCTTCGGAGCCCTAGCACGGTGCATTAAATGAATGGTTACTGTATTTCAGCGAGGGCACTTACTTTTTTTATGTTCTTTAGGCTGGCGAATGAAATTCTTTGTTCAGAGCACTGTGTACTTTTAGGGTGTCTTCTAATGCTGCAATAGGAGAGGATTAGAAAACTATCTAGAGTATCTGCTACCTACAAGGTTCAAACAGGAAGTGACTCTTTCCTGGTGTTGAGCAAATGGGGCCTAATTTCAGTTCTTCAGATCTTTTCAGGTTCTTTATACCCTTGTTGTTTTGGTACCTATAATCAATGAAAGCCATTAGTACTATTCAGCTTTATTTTTTCACATCTCCTCTGCAGTAGAATACATCTGAAGCATGAATGAGTAATATGTTTAAAATATGCTACTATAACTTTTAAACCTGGATGGGTAGATGGAGCATTTTAATCTCTAAATTTTTCCATTGCGTCTCGATGACTGAACATTCCTATCAAATGAATCACTTTATTAACATGCATAGCTTTTCATGTAAACCAAAGTATCTCTCAAGACCCTCAATGAAAATGAACCTAAGCATGAAGCTAATGATATTATTAAAAGCACCACTGGTGTTTTCAGTGACTTGAGTGCAGGCTCAGGTTTGTAATGCTGTCCTGCCTCTATACTCCCCCCATCCCCCAACTCCTCGTACACTTAGTTTTCTGTCACATTCCATTTTCATGACGTTGGGGTGTCTTTTCTTTTTCTTACGTTCCCCTTAGAGGCCCTGAGCAGCACTGTTTACCCTCAGTCAGAGCCAGCTTCCCCTTAGACAGACAAAACCAAGAGTTCTCATTTTACAGTAAGATGAATGGAGGGAGATATGAGAGCATCACTAGAGGAGAGTCACTATAGTAACCAGTGCATTTAACTATGTTCTAATGAGGTGCTATGCCAGCATCTCCGTAGCTCTCCCTCTCTCCTTCATTGTGCTGTCTCAAAGCTGTTGTGCTAGAGATGCGGGCATTCAGTCCATTTATTTGGGAGAAGTTTTAAGAGCAGCATTTTCGTAGGCTGGATTACACACACGGACTATTCTTGCATTTGACCTGAGGGCTCAGTTTGGCTCTGGGTTGGGAAACTCTGCTTGTGAAAACTTGAGACCAAGGGCTGGACTACACTATGGAGGCGAATAGCATAGCTGAAGTCGCAGTACCTTAGGTAGACTTACCTGGCCGTCCTCATGGCGGCAGGTCGACCACGGCCGCTCCCCTACTGACTCGGCTTACTCCTCCTGCCGAGGTGGAGTACAGGTGTCGATTTGTGGATCAATCTAGCGGGTAGTGTAGCCATACCCCAGTAGCATTGACAGCTGGACCTTTTTGTTCCCTGCAAGTTGCTTATATGTAAAGCATCTCAGCATATGTTGTCTGAATGCTCCACTGCTACAGCTCTTTAAATGAGACCCTGAAATGGGGTATGTTCTTTAACATTGAACTGTATCGGTTACTAAAGCTACCCCTGCTGAAGCCTGTGTAATAATGCCAGTTACTGTATCTCTTGGAGGCTGAATGAGGATAACCCAACACATTCTCAAAGTACTGGCAATATTTTCTAGGGGAGAGGTTGTCAAACTCCCATAATGTGGACCATGTGAAGAATCTCATGGCCTGCCTTCCCTATCATTTGCAATTGCACAAATCATATCCCCTCCCAGACTCTCAATCAGGATCCTATCCACAACCATGCAGCTTCCCCTGGCAGCTACAGCAAAGGTCTTTGTGGGCCGCTGCTCCTCCTTGTTTCCCATTTCTTTTTGCAATGGATGTTCCTTACTTCTATCTGCTTTTTCAGACCAGATCGTGGATGAGGAGTGGTCCGTGGGTCATAGTTTAGGAACTGCCGATCAAGCATAAATTGATTTACAGATAGTATACTAAAATATTTTGTATACACAAGTTATCCTCCGTAGCACAGATTGAGAGGCTGGGAATATTTGTATTTAAAATGACAGAAATAGCTTGATTTTTTTCACTATTATGAGGTCATTAAGTGGAATGTTCTTCATTTTCTATGTCCCATGGAGTAACTATCAAAGCTGAATGTGCTTTAGCCTCCCCATTCCTTCTCTACCAGTCAGTCATAGGGCTTTCTTTGTTTTTATGCTGTGAATCTGTCCTTAGCTTTAACAGTTAAGTGTAGTGTATTAACTGATTTCTTTTTCTTCCTGCTACAGCGTCACTGCTTTCCTTCTCTTTCCTTGTAACCCTAGGTCTTTGTAGGCCATTTATGCATAATGATAGCATGGTTAGTCTCTTTAAAATCTGATTTGTATTTTGCTTTCTGCAGAGACTGGCTGTCTTGTCTTTGGGGTGATGGGCAGAAAGAGATGCATAATTATGGGAAACTGTAGCCTGTAATGAGTGGAAAAAACACATTTTTATTAAGACTTGTTGGTGAGAATGACTTACTCTTTAGCAGTGCTGCGGTTTATTTTAAAAGATGAACATACTGTACTCTAGCCTATTATAGTTATCTCAGATGTCACTTTTATTTATTTTCTAAAAATCTGCCAGTGGTTAAACTCAGCATTCCATTACCAATGAAAAGTTCTTGTTTACCGTGGAAGATACTATGTTTGAAAGTTGCTTATTACACTTTGGAATAGAAGCCCTTTTTCCATTTTATACCTGAATAATAGAAATCAAACCTTACATGGCTGAAAAAATTCTCACTTCTCAACAGACAAGGGGCAATTGTCTTCTTTTACATAAATACTTTCTAGACATAGTAGCTTCATTTGCCTCTTCCCTCTCTCCTCCTTCCCAACAAAACATGTCAAAGTTGAAATGGAGGTGGGTTCATTAATTAAGGGATAATTCCTCTGGAATCCGGCACTGTGTACTTGTAAGTTGTGTGTGTGAATGTGAGGCTTTTTGCCTGCAGGAACTACAGAAAGGTGACTTTCCTGCAATGATATTAACAAAGGGGTTTCTGCTAACTAATGGAGAGCATTTAGTTTGCACTGATGGATATGGTTTATGTGCTCTGAAACAGAAGCTTCCATGAAGTGCATGGCCAGGCTGCCCAGTGACTTGCTCTACTCTTCTTACTCGGATGAAGATGTAGGGTTTGGCTAACTTTGCTTGGGAAAAGATTCCTTAGGTTGAGCTTTGCTGGCTTTGGTGAAGGTTATGGGTGAACTTGGGTAAGGAAAGTAGATAGCAGTTTTCACATTCTTGACCCTTTCTGCTGTGTGTAGCTCCTGAATGTGACATTCCTCATCAGGCTTTTCTTAAATAAATGTATATGATTGATTTACTGTCAAACTGGAAGATACCCTGGATACTGAAGCCAACAGGCAAACATATTCATTACAGTTCAGAGTTTCAAATAAACCTTGCCCAGAAGGCAGGCACTGGGGATACATGCCTGTCTGAAAGAGATTTTCCTGGAAAGATTGCTGCACATGGCGTGATCATGATAGCAATGCACCGCTGTGCTCATACGGTCCAGAAACCAGATTCTGCACTTCTGAAGCAAGCACAGGAGTGAGGCAGTATTAAGCAGGTTAGCTGTCCCTACCACCCACCTCCCAACACTCCTTGATCTGTGTGTGCTTTCTGGCTTTCATTCTACTGTGGAGGTTAACCTGCCCTCAGGGGTTGAACTTGATGACCCTGTAAGGTTCCCTTCAGCCCTGCCAGGGAGCTAGGGTGGATTTTGGTTGGATGGATAGATTTGGGGGGCGGGGGGGGGGTGGTACTATCTCAGACACATTTATTTTACTTGATGTGTGTCTAATATGAAGCTGTATAAATAACTGACTTCGTTGTTCACTATACGCAGTGTTGTAACCATGTTGGTTCTAGGCTAATAGAGACACTGTGGGTGAGGTAATATTTATTTTACCAACTTCTGTTGGTGTGAGAGGCAAGCTTTTGAGCTTAGCCAGCTCCTCTTTCAGTTCACGGTCATATCTGAAAAACTGTGTCAATGGGAGAGAATCATTTCAAGTCAAGCAAAACTTTGTTTAGATCCTGAAGCTTTTTATAACATTGTGAAAATGAAATTGCAAGAAATGACTGTTTCGACTCAAAACTTTTTAGATTTTTTACCAGGAGAAACCATTTGGCAAAATCAACTCAAACGTGCAAAATGTTTAGATTTACCCGAATCTCCTTTTTTTTTTTTTTTTGGTGGAAAAAACATCACCCAGCTCTAGCCTAATGGGCTCAAGACACTCTCATGCTGAATACTTTTTTGCTCAAACAAGTGTGGGTGACTTAGGGTAGTTCTGGGAGGGATGCTATACAGAATATATACTGTTCAAGAGTTAATTTTGTAAAATCCTATAGGGTCCTTGAATGAAACCCTGCATGCAACGTATCATCTAACACATTACAAAGAATACTCAAATCTTGTGGGTTTTTTAAATAGTGCCAAACTGGTGTGACTATCTGGCTGCAGTGTGGGACCCCCATTCTGAATTCTTTCTTCCTCCCTTGCACACAACAGTTTCTTTAAAAAAATGGGGGGGGCGGAGAGGAAGGGGCTTAGTAGTGCCTGTCTTGAAGACTGTTTCACCAGTCACTGCTTTTCCCCACACTATTATACCCTGAAAAATGTAAAATGAAATCCAAGTAATTCTGGTTCTGTCTCTTTCCAATGAGATCATATTGTAGCTGAAATATTGACGTATTTCGCTTCTCTAGTTTCCAGCACTGACTGCAGGGGTGATGTCCAGCTAGCGTTTCTAACCTCACAACCAGTAAATGTACTAGCATTTTACAGTCTCTGTTACAAGAAGGAAAGATTACTACTCTTACTGGTATATGTTAATAGAAATCCTGTATAGCTGCTTCTGGTAATGTATGTCCCTGGAGAGCAAGGTCATTGCAAATGATACAAGTGAATGAGTAGAGAAGGATGGAAATGTGATCTGAGATTCCTTCAGGCTCACTCATCCTGCACTCTGTGTTAAGGGAGAGTGTATTTACGTCACTGTGTCTTACATAAGGACAATGATCTATAATGTGGTAGCTCCTGAGGCTGTGTGGGTCTTACAAGGCTCCTGTATAATTGGTTCAGTATGTGCCCCGTGGAGAGCTATGTAGCATTTATGTACAACTTTGCAGTTGCATAGAAAGATATTGGATTATGGCATCTGTGTAGCTCTTGAATTCTTAAATATGAACCTTGATTTGATAGTTAGCTTTTGCCAGCTGCTTGGGTTTTCATTGCCCATCGGTTTAAGCAAAAGAACATATTATTGAACTTGCTCTAAATCCGACTTGCCACATTGTGTTAGCTAGTAAAAGCCCAGTAATCAAGTTTAATATCTAAATAAAATATCAGTGTCAACTATGAATAAGCAAGGTATTGTGCTTGGGTTGGTGGCTTTTCCTGGGCTATGCTGAAAGGGTGCCATAAATCTTTTCTCCTTGCTCCAGGCTTGCTAAGTCAGTTATTAAACTGACTTCCTCTCAGAACTCATTATATTCCTTTTGGAAGTGAGTTGACCAATATATAAGTTGTGGAATAAATTGAATTCTAAAAACTGGAGACTTACTGTGGAGGCACAGTGCTCAGCTTTTGGAGAGACTGGCTTGGAAATAAGTTGATCTGATATAGAAATCTTGGGAATTTAGAACACTTTCTTAAAATCAGGGTCATGCCTTTTGTGGTAGAGGTAATGTTTTCTGAGTAGGTGAGAATGATGTAAGTTAGTGATTAAGAAGCAAGTGTCCCGTTGTTTAGCCCTTGGTTTCCGTTCAGAACCTAAACAAAGAATAGTGTCTTGGGAACAGAACTATGTGACATGATATCAAAACCTGACATTAAAAATAAATTTTGGCTGTTTGTGACACAGCACATATAGGCTTGGGTTCTCTAAGCCGCTGGGTGAGAATTTCTGGATTTGTTTGTGTCCCAGTTCATACAGTACTGATGCACTATTGAGGAATCTGATACAAATGCATCTTTCATGATTGCTTGTCACAGTGTTAACCAGCAAGCAACAAAGAGATTAACTGCTATCCAGTGAACTTCATGGGTTTTGACATTTACGTAGCAGTCTTGTGATGTTCCTGGTTTAGAAGGCAAGTAGCTAGTTTTACTGTAACATGTAATCTAATAAAGCTGTTCAATCTGAACCCTTCTCCACTCAAAAAAAATTGTATGCATATATACAATAAATTTGGAGCAGAAACTCACAGTTGAAGCAAAGCTCAAAGGCTATAGATTGAAGTATGGACACTGCGGGTGGGCATTGCAGAGGTTTTCAAAAAGAGTGCACTGTGTTCACTGTGGACTCCCAGTGATAGACCGACAAGAGTGAGGCAGTGCTGACAGGAAGAAGGAAGTGCTTCAAAGGATTTGTCTCCATTGTAGTGCTTCTGGCTGCTGAGAGAGTCTGACCCGGGGTTAAGTTGGTTGTTAACCTTGACATTCATTTTGGACTTGTAGGAGGTTAGCTATCTGAATAGCCACGGTGGAAATAGCCCATATTCATCAGCATCTGAGAAGATTTTGCCTGATCCTGTCAGGTGTGGCACTGTCCAGTGATGCATGTTTGGGACTTCCAGGCCCAACTTATTGCAACTTTTTATATGTAGGAGTGATGCCATGCACCCCGAGAAAGTCCAGCTGATGCTGAGCAGACAGTCTGCTGCATTTTGGAACGTGAGTCACTGTGAGCCCATCTCTGATGATTTGATGTCTGCACAAGCTCCCTATTAAACTGAGTCCAGGTTGAGGTCTGTGTCCTGACAGTGAAAGGCCTCTCTGGGATTGGTCCTGCTACCTGAGAGATCACCCATCTTATGTCAGTGCCTGGGGCTTCCTTGGCCCCATGGAATTGAACACAACAGGGATGTGATGAATTCGTGAGACAGGTTTTTATTGCAGGAGCTGGACCTAACCCGGAAAACTCTTTCCTTTTAAGAGAGAAGTGACCATGGACTTCATGGCTTTGAGAACTTAATGCAAAACCAATGTATTTGACTCAGCTTTCCCTCAATAAATTTTCCATATTGGGTTGTGAAAAGCTTTGCATTTGACATGAAAGCTCCCTCTTAAATTAATTGAGCTCTTTCTTTTGTAGGCTGGAGGTGGTGGGAGAGAGAAGAGAGATCTTGCTCTGTATTTAATAACAAGGTCTCTGGCACTACAGCCATTTGGGTCATGAAAGTCCCTCTTTACCTAGATACTTGTAAGTCTTGTGGTCTTGGTTGGCCTAAAGCTAATACTCGATGACCCCTTCGGGAGGCCTTTGCCTTGAACTGGACAGATGAAGGCAATAAAAATCTAAAAATATCTCTAATACTGTTACCTTTCCAGGTTGCCATTTTGGAATTTCTCAGTTAGAAGTGCCTTAGAAAAATCCAGTGAATAGGGAGAGTCAAATTCTGACTTGGCAGCCTGTCTGTCTGATCTTTGGTAAATGCTGATGTGCATCTTGGAACAATTTACTCCTGGTAGTATTCAGTGGTACTAGCGCAACTGTATACTCTGACATATGGAGCGTGGCTTCAGAAGGTAATTTAAACAAATGGTGTGCCGCTTCCAATTTTTCAGGCTTCTAATCTAGGAGCCAAAACTGTTCTCATGATTCCAGCTTGCCCACCCGAGTTGTACCAATTCTCACATAACTTGCCAAGTTTGCAAAGAGCCTTGGGAGGTGCCCTTCTTCCTCTGGGTGTGCAGAGTTGCTCTGTAGCAGCAGAACTTGGAGATATTTCTATATAAAGGGCTGTAAGAAGCAGGGAACCAGAACAGTGGCTTTCAATGAGTCTGAAGTCTTGAGCTAAATGGCCAGCCCAGTCAGACTGAACTAACCAGTTTGATCATATGTTATACGAAATCAGAGTTTGTCTAACTCTCTCGGTTTATGTCTGTGCATCTCCCAATTCTGTGCTAACATGTTGTGTCTGTATTGGAGGCATCTTAAATTGACTTCAGTTACAAAATTCTCATGCAGCCAGCTAACAAAATTAGATGACTAAATTCTAGGTTTTGTTCTGCATGGTTGAGTTTCCCGAGTGTTTCAGTGTTTCTGGTTAGCGTTAGATGCTAAGTTACTGTCAAACACCTCACTTTCTCCTTACTGGACGAACTTCTGCAAGGATAATTTAGCAAAAACTGGAAAATGGGTTCTTTGCATAATCTGTAGCCATTCCCACTTCTTGTGCTACTTGAAGAAAATGCCAATGGTTCTATGGCAGGGTTGGGCAAACTGCGGGCCGGATCCGGCCCGTGGGCCCGTCTCGTCTGGCCCCCCAGCCAGGGAGGCTGCCCTCGGCCCCTCCCCTGGAGCTGCACCGCTTGTGCAGCGCTTTGGGGACCGGAGCTGCACGCTCCCCCCTGCCCTGGAGCCGCGCAGGCCAGCGCTGCGGGGCTGGAGCTGTGCGCTCCCTCCTCCCTTGGAGCTGCGGGGGCAGCACGCTCACCTTCTGCCTCAGAGCAGTCCCCTGCGGGCACCGCTCCGGGGGGCCGGAGCTGCATGCTTCTCCCTCCTTCGGAGCCATGCCGAGCAGCTATGGAGTGGGGCTCTGGAGGGGACAGTCAGGGAGCAGGATGGGTTGGATAGGGGGTGGGGTTCCAGGGTGGTGATTAGGGGGCGGGAGGGTGGATAGGGGTCAGGGCAGTCTGGGGACAGGGAGCAGGGGAATTGGGCAGGGAATGGGGTCCTGGGGAGTGGTTATGGGTCTCTGGAAGGGGTAATCAGGGGTCAAGATCGGGGGGGATTGGATGGGTCAGGTATTCTAAGGGGGCGGGAGGTGGGCAGGGGCCAGATAGGGGGAGGGGCCTTCGCTACCCGGCCCTCCATATAACTTTGCAAACCCAATGTGGCCCTCGGGCCAAAAGGTTTGCCCACCCCTGTTCTATAGGGTGAGGAATGTCAGAATGAATTCTGCAACAGAGCTCCTTTTAAAACTATGAAATATGTAGTAAACTTGCCTGCATTAGCACTTAGCATGCGAACAAGCACTTAAATTTAATATATGTAGTCAGCAGAGGATTTTGGGTCCATCCTCCAGTTGCTAAATCGAAGAGGATACAGATAGGGCTTGTACAAGTTTTCACTCCCACTAGTATCATTGGATGACACACTTGCTTTTCCTGGGAAAAGTGATGAGTAGGATCCTGTGAGTGGATAAAGCAGAACTGAACAGTTTGATAGGTGTGGAAAAAGAATATGCACCACAAAGTATAGTTCTCTTGTGCTGTTGATTTTTCCCCCCCCCCCCCGTTCCCATGCAGTTGTGAATGGATGGAGTTTTTGAAATACAAAGTTCACTCAGCAGCAACACGCATCTGCAGTTTTGCATTCTAGATATCTTGTTTACAAGATTTATTGAGCCATTGTTCATTGTATCTTCTCTGTTTATTCACTGGAGCTAATTTGGTTACACAGTTCTTACTTTGTTTTCTGTTTCAACTCTTTTTCCTTATCATAATAGACTAAATCAGTATCTGTATCAAGTTTTTCTTCGACAGTTACTATTTTCAGCCTATTAAAGCTAGAGTTGGACATCTGATCAGTCCAAAAATAATTGGTCACTTGTCTGGTGAAATATTGGTTAAATATTGTCAAATATTTTAAAGCATTAATTCATTAGGTCAGTAACAAAAGCGCAAGACTTCAAGGTTTGTAGTAGGTTTAGCATTGGATACTTATGCCAAATTACAGAAAACAAGTTATTTTTAACTTAGAAATATGTGCAGTACACAGAAATAAAGTTCTAAAACAGAAAGAGGCAGCATGATGCAACCAGAAAGGTAGGTTGCCTCCTAACTTTACGGCATTCTGACTGGAATATTTAACAGTATGTGACTGTGGTCAAATAATAAATGGTCAATAGACCATCTTGCTGAGTTTAATTAAAACAAAACCTCACCAAGTGCATACCATCAGTCCTTGTTTATCTGGTTTTCACCATGATGCATAAAAAATCCAGAAGACAAAACAGGAATAATGCACTGCATTTATAGAGTCAAGCTCTCTGGTTAAAAGGAAAGTAAGCAGTACTCGTATCATTTTACATATGGAGAATTTGGGCCACTCAACTCGCTTTAGGAAGGACATGCAGCAAATCCAATCCTGATTTCTTGACCTTTACTCTAGTAAGCCAGCTTGCTTCCTTCATTAATGTACAGGCCAAATAGAAATCTATTGCTTAGTAATTTCTTGAATTTTTAGTACTCAGCAGATCTGTAGCAGCATGTGTGTGTAATAGAAGAAATTCACAATCCAAAAATTCAAATGTATAAAGTTTAACATTGCAGGTTTGTGTTGTTTAAGACCCCAGAATGCTTCCTTAGGTTGGATTGATTTGTTTGTTTTTTGTTTTCCTGCGGTTTGCATGAGGATAAAGAGGCTTTGTTCTTTGCAGGCTCCTGAGTGTAGGGTTTACAAGGAGAGGCATTGAGTGAGTTCCAGTCTGTGGCTTTACACCCACGTGCCCTTGCTGCATTTACCTGTATTTAGTGCATTGCTCAGATTCAGTGTTGATCTTTCAGTATTTAAACATTCCTAAGAAATTAAATCTTTTAAGAACATTATTCTTCACAGCAAATGCCTCTAGAAGCCCAGTCTTATTATGCCCATGTTCATGTGTTGGCTGGTGTCCTAGTTCTTCAGAAATTGATTTACAGGAGCAGACCAAAATGTAAGAGCTAAAATTAGATTTTTCAAATCACAATTCTGAAATCCACCTCCAAAATAGCAATGTCTCCCAGCTCGGAAAGCGTGCACACGCCCCTCACTTTTTCTCTTACGAAATTGGTGGGTGTATCAATTGCTCAAGCAAGTTGAGAACTATAATAGCACTGATGTGAGCCAGGTGTAGAGAGCTCAGGCACTGTTCAGACTTCCCCTTGAAACTCTCCAAAGGCACCTGAGTCCTGGGCTGCAGCCGAGAGCCAACTCTTCAGAAATAGCATATATCGTTATTTTAACTTAAGAGTGTGCATGAATGGAGGCTGCAAGCAGGAGACCACGAAATTCACTTACATTCCTGACCTTAAGCCAGGACACACAACACATGCTTTGTACTTTACACAGGCATTTGGATACCAGGCCTGAGACACATTGGCTCAGAGTCTCAGAGACTCTCTTGTTTTGATAATGTATATCAGTATTGACAAGGAACAGAACCTTTTATTTCTTACACCGCAACCTGGACGCATTGTGCTCTACATCTTGGGGACCCGAAGCCCAGCGAGTCATGCAAAGGCTGTTACCCCACCAAGCTCATTCCTTCCTGTGGTCATAGTGGTCCTACATAAGTGTTTGAAAGTGGTAGGATGTTGAGTATAATGCTATTCCTCAAGAGTTATCCCCTAATGTCCTCCTCACATGGATGAGCTTTTTAAAGGATTCCTATATAGCATAATTGTGGTCCAACAGTTTGCAATGGTGAGTCATAGACACATAGCCTAACCTCCCTCCTTTCTCTCCGGTAGTCCTCTGTGTAGTATCTGGGTCAAATAATGATATGTCAAACACCTATGTTTGATATGGTGCCTGCTCCTATAGCCCCTTTCATTCAAGGATCAAACATTCTAAACAAGTAAACTTTACTGCACCCCATGAGGTAGGTATATAGTAGCTCCATTGTACAGGGTCATGAAACTGAGGCAGAGGGGAAAATGACTTGCTTAACATCAGCCAGAACTGATGATAAAACTTAGATTTCAACCTAGTCCCTTACTCTGACCAGTAGATCAGCAACCCTTTCTTTACAGATTGTCTCTCTTCCTGCACTTGGTTACAACCATTGAAAATAAGGAAAGGGGGGATTCCTTGCCATCTCGGTTTTTTAAAAAAATTGGGTAGCAGAAAAATGCCTTTCTGGAAAACTTGCAAACTCCAGTCACATGTGTTTGTGGGAGGGACGGTCCTGTGTATTGTGAGACCAAGTGCCAGCTTTCTGAGTGGATCCCTCAGAAAGGTGAGAAGTTGTAGCAATCCCATTAATGTAAAAGACTCTGCCATTGAGATGAAGTAGCGATTTACAAACTTAGTGTAGACGGAAATATATTCCATGTCTACTAAATACTAACCTAAGTATGAGCCAGCTCCATAAGATTTCATTTGACTCACAAATGAAGAGGAACATTTGTTATTATGTGAGATAGTTCTAAAACTAGTATTAACGCTGTGTGTGTTGTGTAACACTCAAGTTGACTCTGCTTCTCTCAGAGGATGCTCCTCTATGGAGTTTTAGCTTTCTAGGTATGTTTTTTTCACCTCTAGATGAGTAGCCTACTAGCTGAGTGCTTAAACCACTTCTGATTCCTTGGACTGAATCCAGGTATTTGTGCCAGAAATGGACTGTCAGTTCCTCTGAATTAGTTGTAGACCAAAGTGAAAGCCAGTTCTTTAAAAAGATAGTATGCGGAGCTATTGCAGCAGAAGGCTGTCTCTTAAACCTGGCCTCCCTCAAAGCTGGCTTTGTCATAAGACAGATGAAATTTTAAACTAATTTTTGACTTGGGCCTCCAGAAATGTGCATTTAACCTAATTGAAGCTGTCATGAGGAGTAAAATGAAGCAACGAAGGGTAAAGAATGAAGCAGACACTTGGCTCTGACAACACAAGCAAACTATTAATTGAAATAAGTGTTAGAATCTCTTCTAGCCTTAGGAGTCTGTTAGTGGCTTATTGAGAGGTTTGGGGAGGAAGGACTGAATGAGCATATGTTTCTGGTTAGGTACCTTTACCCCACAGATTTCTGCTTCTTAGAGAGAGAGAGTTTCTATGGCTTTGTTTGAACCAAACTTTGTAATGAAACATAAGCTGCAGTTAAAAATGGGTGACTGCCATTCTGGTACTTTCCTTTACATCTTATAAATCTTACTGAAGTTGCATTTCTCAAAGTTCAGAGGCAAAAGCAGCCTATAATTCTCTAAGACAAAAGATGGATGTAGAGCAGCCCTAAAAACGGGTAATGGGCTGTAGTGAGCTTTGACTTGGCCATTGTTACTACCACCTTCTCTTTATGGCCCCGTCCCTACTCCAGAGACCTTCAGAAATGTTTGAGAGGCAGGGAAAAGGTATTGCAGAGAACAATGACTGACTGTGGTGTAAAATAGTGAGGAAGAAACCAAAATATGGAAGTTAAATGAACATGGCTATGGATGACAGGTGTCAAACCTATTCCACTGAGGTATGGTTTGGATGATTCTAATGAGTTTCTTGTCTTGCTGTGATGGCCTTTCCCTCTTTTATCAGTTTAAAAAGTTCTGAACTCATTTTCTTTTTGTCATACTGATACTTAGTTTCATTACCACCTTGTTGCCTGCTAGCTTTGCAGCAGAGACACCACTGTAACCTTGTTGAGGTTTCAGTGCAACTCATTTTAATATGACTACTTAATATCCTTCTGGGCCAGTGCAGGTAACCACAATAGATATCTGGTGTGGGGGGGAAGTCACTTGGCACCCCAGAGATTTCAAGAAACACTTGAGCAATTCAGTATGGCATTTCTGATTTGAAGCACATGTGAGATATAGACTGGGCAGGGCTGCAGCTTTCTGTTGCTCTTTTTTTTTTTTCTTTGAGAGTTAAAATGTTTGAAGTCTTCAGCCCTTAAAATTTGTGTTGCTGCCCTTTCTGAAAATGTTCACTTTGTTATTAAACTCTGGGAGCTTTATCTGCTGAATCTGAAAACATTTGTGTGTGTAATCAGAGTGGTAGGATTGACCACAAGGTTTTGAAATGGATCTGTTTTGTCAATAATCTTTACCAGTCACTAAATCAGCTAATTAGGAGAGTTGTAATTGAATCAGGGAGTGGAGATGGCATACTGAAGGCCTTGGGTTTGTCAGGGAAATATTTTTGATTGTTGCATTCTTTTAGAGTGGTAGCCATGTTCGTCTGTATCAGCAAAAACAACGAGGAGTCCTTGTGGCACCTTAGAGACTAACACATTTATTTGGGCATAAGCTTTCATGGGCTAGAACCCACTTCATCAAATGCATGGAGTGGAAAATACAGGAGAAGGTATAAATACATGAATAGATGGAGTGGATTCTAGCCCACAAAAGCTTATGCCCAAATAAGTGCCTTAGTCTGTAAGGTGCCACAAGGACTCCTTTTTGTTTTTGTTGCATTCTTGGAATTGTAATTAATATCATAGTCTTCTACACAGATTTATATGAGTAATTTGACCATTTCAATTCTCTCTTAGGGTCAAATGCAGACTAAATTTACTAAACTTGGCAGAAACATAACACTGAATTAAATGCATACATCTGTGAGATGTAAACAGTAGCTGTTTTTAAAAAGTATCTCAAATAGTCAATATTTTGAGACTGAGTGAGTCAGTAGCTTAAACAAGTGTGTGTGTTTATAAATATATGTCCCTGGCTACACAGGCCTGATTCTGCAAACTGCTCTAAGTGGACCCAAGTAATTGCTTGGGGCCCTAGTCCTGTGAGCAGAAGGGCTGCACATGGGGTGTACTCCTGAAGGATTAGGGCCTGTTAGCTCTGGTAAATAGTGTACATGCCTGAGTTCTGTACCAATCACAGTGGTGTTATTGGCCTTGTAGTTAAAGGACTCTTGCCGTGTTCACTGTAATTCTGCTTAGGAGCAGATGAGTTGATCCTGAGAATCTGCTCTGGGATAAAATTTGGTGCATGAGATTTGACTTTTCATATTTTCCTGCTCTATTTGGTTCATATGCTCTCCCTTCTCTAAAAATACAGGTTTCAGATGTCTTTCTGGGCAAACTGGAGAAATTACTGAGATCTGAAGCCTGTCATATATCCGAAGAAATGGTTAGCGTTCACAGTGCTTTTCATCTTCAAAATGGTATATAGACATATACTAATTACTGTTTATTACAACAATGCCCCAAACGTGCTAAGCAGCATACACTGCTTCACCCTCCTCCTTTCTGCCAGGTTTATTCAATGTCTAGCAGTGTCATTGTAGTTGCTTCCCAGTTGTGAACTTCATCACTGAATGATGGAAAAATCCCGATGTATGCTTTGGTAATTGTCAGTAATGAAAGTGCATGGTTATTAAACTGTGGGGGAGCAGAGGGTGCAGTCATGCCCTAATATTGTATTGAAAAACTTGTAATTCTTTTTACTAGTGCATGACCATGTCAGTACATTCTGAGCTGTGATCTCCCAGGTTTAGGACAAAATTCTCCTTTCAAAGCCACGCATGCTCAGTATTCTCCACTCATTTCACATGTGCCTCTCACATTGATCATTTGGTCATAACACTATTTCAGGTATGACATTTTCTAAATCTGGTGTAGGTTCTTGCTTTATCTTTGAACATCTTCCAGGGCCTGAAAAAATACTTCTTTAACTTCTGCAGATCATGTGCAAAGAGCTTGGGCAGGCTGCTCCGTAAAGCACTCGGTAGCAATCAGGTTGGCCATCAAAGGAAGCATGAAAGAATAGCTTTCTCTCTCCAGCTTCATAATTATCTGATTGTTTGCTTAACAGCTTTATTAATGGTGATCCCCAGCTCTTTTCTTGTCACCAAAAAGTATTCATTGTCCGTGTCTTAATTTGAGCGAAGTGTATATTTAGTGGGCTTTGCTACAGTATTATCCCATTTTTTGAGTCTGTATTCCCAGTTATTCCAACAGCTTTGTAAGGTCTCTGTGCTGGTATTGGGGGAGTTGGTCTTTCCCAAAGCATACTTTAAAAAGAGTGAGCATGGCTCTTCCTCCGTCTTTCCTCATACACACTGCAGGGAAGCTATTCTGTTTAGTTCAGTTACTCAGCAAAGGGACCGGTGGCTGCTGCTGTTCGACATTCTTGGTACACAGCCTGCTGTGACAACTTTCTTCCTGCACGTGACTCCGTTTCCAAAACTGCTGCTAAGCAACTCTAATGTTCTAGTGCTCTAATATAGTGTCAGTGAGTAACAGTCTTGCTGGGCTGACATTATCCCCTCCATCTCTGCTGACAGCAGTGAGAACATTAGTAAGCTAAGAAACATGTTCATTAAGAGACAGGTGATCTTACAAGATGGTCTTGACACCGGCAGGCAGAATGAATTGGACACGTTGGCTGAAATGTTTGGCCTGAGTCCTGCTC
The DNA here is from genome assembly GCA_007922305.1 of Dermatemys mawii. Taxonomy (NCBI): domain Eukaryota; kingdom Metazoa; phylum Chordata; order Testudines; family Dermatemydidae; genus Dermatemys; species Dermatemys mawii. The sequence goes on from ML677426.1 coordinate 3,229,618, forward strand.
CCACTGTCAATTGGTTCTGGTCATAGTAACGGTAAATCAGTTGCAGTTTAATGGGATGCACTCTTACTTTTACAAGATATGCTATCACTTTTATATGATGTTTTATCACAATTGTTTCACTGATCTGACCTTGTTAGAGACGGTTGGTTTTCAGTTTTATTAGTATTGGCTGTTTGACAGTTTTACAGTAAAATGCACTTAGGATTTTAGAAGTGCATGTAAAGAAAATGTCTTAAATGTAAGGCGCATCTCAAAGAGTTCAAAAACCAAACATAACTAGGAAGTCAGGTGTGAGGTATAATATTAATCTTTTGTTGGAGTCAAGGCACTCTTTAGACAGCCTCTGTTCCAGAGACTTTTTTCAGATGTTCCTCTGTATGTATTTACATTAACAGTCTCATTTGTAGAAACAGTAAAACTGAAAAATCTCCTGCTATAGAAAAGCCCCAAAGTAAAGAGGTGATTGTCATTTATAAATGAACAAATTAATGATTTCCTCTGTATAGTCCCACCCCTACCTGTTCATTGGGATGCCCAGGCCAGTTGTGTACAAAGGAGTACGGTGTTTTAAATAAAAAATCAGTACAGTAAATCCATATATTCACTTCATATCAGTTGTTTAAATGGGATCAGAATAGATCTCTAGACTGGCTTGTGTGAACTTGGAGGTCTAGATGTAGACTATATGGTTGCCTGATAGCTGTTGTCACAGGACTGTGACATCATGAGCTATAACAATCAAGTTTATACTGATCTTTCTATTAACTGGTGCGAAACGAAACAAACAAATCTATATCTCTCACATTTTAGTTCACTAACATATTTCAGGTGATAGAATTGGTCACTGTAATTAATGTACAGTTCTAAATATTGTCTTAAAAACCAGTGTCTTTAGCAGCTGCACACACTTGAGCCGGGCTGATTAGACTGCTCATAATGGCCCTGCTGAAGCACGGGTTGAACTCTCTTTATAAAAAGCATTTTTTCTTTCTTCCAGCTAATGACTTTTCCTCTTATTCTTCCCTGTTCTGTTTCCAGGCAACCTGGCCTCCCGCAGGATCTGTGCACCCTGATGACATCCTTGCACCTCTCCCCCTTTCTCTTTTCTCTCCCCCTCAGATGCTCAGCTTTTCTCCACTGATGATGAGGTGCAGAGCTGAACACATGCAAGCTGCTTTTAATCTCTATTCCCACATGCAGTGTGATGTGCACTTCTGTACATGTGTGGGAAAGACAGCAGATAGACTTGAACAACCTGCGTTGTATCATCTGATTTACTAGGTCTTTCCAGATGTCTCCTATGATCTTCAGAGACAGTGTCCTGAAAATAAAGGGGTAATCGGAGCATTTGGCCCATGTTCCATGGAATGTGGGCCAGTGCTGGGTAAATTCCTCACCATGATTTCCCTCATACCCTCACCTCATTTTTTGTTTCATGTCTCAAGTCAGACTGCCAGCAAGCCAAATTGTGTGGTGGAAAAATGTCCGGTTGGAACTAGGCTGAGGCACTATGCTTAAATCTGCATTTGAATGAAGAGTGGATTTAGGCCTTGTCTACCCACAAGTTATGCCAATGTAACTAAAATTGGTTTTAAAATTGATTTATGTAGGCTGGTTAATATAAATTTATATAAACCAGGTTGTGTGTCTGCAGAGGGGTTTGCACTAGTTTAACTAAATTGATTGACAAACTGGTTTTAGTTAACCTAGTGCAACTTCTGTGTGTAGGCAAGGCCAATAACTCTTGACTTTAATTTGAATAGAACCAGTGGTAATAAACTTAGAAGTGTTCTCTGTGTGTGTGTGTGTGAGAGAGAGAGAGAGAGAGGCTGACTCACTCTTACCAATATTATCCATTTCTGAATGTTACTTTCACTAAGGGCATGTCTACACTTGCCATTTAAAGTGGAAAAAGTCCCTTTTTTGTGCAGAAGCCGTGGGAGCGTCTACAGTCACCAATGAATTTTTGCGATCACCACAAAATGAAAACCACCTCCATGAGAGGCGGACAGCTCTTAGTGATGCTTTTGTGGTGATGTGCAAGGGAAGACACCATCTTACTGTTTACAGAGCTTTTAACATCCACAGGATGTCCCACGGTGCCTAGGTGATCACTCTGGTTAGCAGCTCTGCTGCTCTGATGACAGGTAAACAGACATCCACCCCTCCCCCGTAAAGCCCTTGGAACTTTGAAACTGCCCTTCCTGGTTTCTTGGAAGTGCTCACTTATCCTCTGGTCAGGTGACAATGCCTGCTCCACAGAGCAAATGCTGAGCTACTGAGCTGATCAGTGTTTGGGGAGAAGAGGCTGATCAGGGACCCAGGATGCCCCATAATCCCCTGCCACCCACTTCCCTCAAAACCTATTATCAAAATGGAGAGAGCGGTACAGTGGGATAGCTGTCCTCAGAGCACTGCTCTCATCTGCGATGGAAATGCTGCAAATGTGAACACTTTGATGCCTCTGGAAGTAAGTGAGTACACACACCAGCACTTTTCTTTCACTGGTTCACTATCTCTGTTGGAAACTGACAGTGTAAAAACTGCAAGAGTAGACATAGCCTACGGCTGTCTGTGCAACAGACCTTACAAAAATGTACCGCTTACCGTACTGTACCGCTATAAGGCCTCCTTTATAGCCAGTCTATGTTGAAGGGAGAGCCACCAAAGGTGAAGGTCTTGGGGCCCTGGTCAGTATTCCCTCTAATTTTTGACAGGCCGTGCATGCAAATTTTTGTGTTTCTGTGCAAATTTTTGTGCGCATGGTGTTTTGCCTTGTGCGTGGGGTTTAGGGTCTATGTGTGCACACACAGCTTAGAGGGAACAATAGCCCTGGCTCCAGCCTGAGCCTGAATGTGTACACTGCCATTGAACAGCCCCATAGCCTGAGCCCCATGGTCTCAAGTCAGCTCACACACCTTAACAACATTGACAGATGTTAGTTAAACTCCTGTGATGTATCCTCATCTTTTTATAAGGGGTAGCCATAGTCTTCTAGTGAGTCGGAGTCCTTGTTTGCACATGCCTACTCTTTGCTATTAGAGGATACTCCCAAAAGTTTGACCAGTCTCCGAGTTTGACTGTTTCTTTCCCTCTAACACAGAGAAATGGGGAAGCTTACTTACAATACAGATTTGTTAAACTGAAAAGCAAATGGGATGATTTGTAGCAAAAAGTGCAATGAAATGCTAGATTCACCTTTCATTGGAATACTTTCTTCTGAACATCTAGAATTTGGATTGCTAAATCTTGCTATATATTTGCATTGGCTTTTAGTGTCAGAAAATTGCAGCCTTTGCTATGCCAAACAAGGAAGGGTAGCAGCAGTTGGGACCAGGAGACTTCACACACCACCTTGAGTGGAGAATGTGGTACAGTAGAACCGCAGAGTGACTAACTGACCAGTCAACCACACGCCTCATTTGGAACCAGACGTACACAATCAGGCAGCAGCAGAGACAAAGAAAAGTGAATATAGTACAGTACTGTGGTTAAAAGTAAACTAGTAAGCTGTATTAAGTCAATGTTGAGCTGTAAACTATTGACAGAACAGCCATAATATTTTGTTCAGAGTTAGGAACATTCTAAGTTACAAACAGCCTCCATTCTTGAGGTGTAACTCTGAGGTTCTACTGTATAAGTAATCTTATGCACACTACAAAAACTGTTGAGGCAGTGGAAGGGCTGGTTTCTCTCACTTGAGCCTGCAAATGTTTTCAGCTCTGGGTCAAACTGTGCTTAGCTAAGTCCTAATCAGTCTCATATCTGCTAACTCTTGACCAGTCATGTTTAATCATGCATGTACTGTAACGTAGGCATTCCCTGCACATCAAGTCGACAAAGCTGAGGTTGACTGTCATGCTCCTGTGCAAACTGCTTAGGCTGCCTCCCCTGCTCTGCAGGTAGACCTGCTTCTTGGGGTTTGGCTACACTTGCAGATGTAGAGCGCTTTGAGTTAAACCAGCCTTCGGAGAGCACAGTAGGGAAAGCGCCGCAGACTGTCCACACTGATTGCTGCAAGCGCACTGGCACGGCCGCATTTGCAGCACTTGCAGTGGCATTGGGAGCGCTGCATTGTGGGCCGCTATCCCAGCATTCAGGTGGCTGCTACATGCTTTTCAAATGCAGGGAATGGAGTGGAGTATGACAGGGAGTGTGTTGTTTGTATATGCGGGTGGAAAGAGTGGATTTTTGGGGTTCTGAGAATGTGTCAGCATGCTGCCTTGTAAGTTCAGACGCTCCTCCTTCCCCACCTCTCTCGCACTCACTGAAAGCAAGCAGCATTCCTCAGTACTGGTTGCTTTGCAGTTAACTATGTCTGGCTGTCAGAAAGGGAGCTTTGAAAGGGCACATCCACATTCCTATAGCCAATTCCAAAACAATGACAAGAGTGGCCACTTGACTGAAAGGGCTTATGGGGCATTTCTGGAGGTCAGTCAGAGCATAGTAATGCAACACCTCATTCACACTGACGCTGGAAAGTCTCAGCCAAGACGCATTAGACATTATTCCTCTCGCGGAGGTGGATTACCAGGAGCACTCCAGCCACAGAGTCAGAGGGCTCTACATGCCTTGCCGGTGTGGATGGGGAGTGAGTTAGAGCGTTCTGGGTGGCTTTAGTGAACTAACCAAGCCCTTAGTTTACAGCTGAAAATTGCCATTTAGGTTTGTCCTTGTTGTAGACTGAAATGACATTTAACGCTTGTATCATTTCTTACCAGCTTTACAAAAGTGAGTGAGTATTTGCAGTATGATTAAATGGCTTGTTTATTCCTCTTCAGTGTGTCTCTTGCAATATCTGCCTTGCCTCTTTTGAGGAATTTAGCATCATAATCCTGTTCCCAGTGAACAAGACCTGTGATGATAGGTGTTACATTAGCATGTTCAGCAGCCGCTGGAGGTAACTTTAAACTCTCCATATATGTTTGTTTTTCTGTAAAGAAATTAAATGACTGGGGGAAATGGACTGCGTAGAAATGCAGTGCTGGTGGCAGACTGTGTGAGGTGATTGTGGCGAGCATAGGACAGTTGGGTCATATTAAATACAGACTACAATAGCTCCACTGAAATGAAAGCACAGTTTGGGGGGCGGGCAGGAGAGGGCTTTATCTTACTCATTGTTTGTAGGATATTCTTGCCTTCTAATTTCTTACTTCCAAAAATCTTCAGCCAGTCGGTTGAATGCCCAAACCTGCAGGACATTACTGTCATTCCCTATCCCCCAGAACAGCTGAAGCATTCTGCATTTGGCAAGGGTTCTCCCACTCTTCCCCCACCCCCACCCCTGTGAAACTCTCCCTCTCACTCTGCAGGAGCAATTTTATTCAGGGAAAATTTCACCTCTTGCTGTACAACAGAGTGCAACTGGTAATTAGCTAGATGAACTCAGTACAGTGACTGGTGTTCTGGAAGTACTGCATCACGGCCAAGATGTCATTGTTGCTTAGCTCAACTGTCATCCATTCTCATGTCCCACTGCTGCCAGAAGGTGGAATGTCGTGTTTCCCTTTGCAGACAGTCGACTGCTTCCATTAAGAAGCTGCCTGCTGCCAAAAGTTTCAAAACTCAGCTTTGGGACTCAGTAGCTTCAGTTCCATTTTCACAAGCATGCACATTCTTAGGGCTTGGGAAAACTTACCAGTATAATTATACTGCAGTAGTTATGCTAGTATAAGTCTGTGTTGGAATAAAATTGTTCACCTTGGGAGTTGTACCAAAGCAGCTATAGTAATAAAATTATACAGATAAAATTATGGTGCTGAATTTCCCCATCTAGACAAGTATGTAGAAATTGGATCTCTAGGATATCAATGACTTCCACTATTGCTATCTCCACTGAAGTGTTGAAAAATCATGAGATTTTTTGAAAAAATAAACACTGGGTTCTTTTTATTTGCTTTCTGTTTGTTAAACCTTGAGGGTGCAACTGGGACACATTTTCAAACTTTTCTCTGCAACTGCAAAGCTAGAAACTAACTTTTTTTTTTAAACTGAGATTCTCACAAAATAACAAGACTCGAAGAGCTGGGGCCTTAAGAAAAATATCAAATATTGTGACACAATAAAATCGTAAGAGTTTACAACACTGGACTTCCCAAGTTACAGTTTTTCACATACACATCTGGATTGAAGTCTTCCAGCCTTTCACATGCATTTCATTACTTCAGTGGATTGACTTGAGTCCTTATAATCAAGTGGATCAAGTGGCCTGCCTCACATCAGATACAAAGAATTCTAATGTGTAGTGAGGTTAGTAGTCACTCTTGACTTCAGGGGGAGCATTGGCAGGAGGGATTGCTGGTGTGAGTAAGGGTTTGTAGGATGAGGCTCTTAAATTGGTACTCCAGACTTCAGATGCGTATAAAAAAACTCTTCGTTGTGGGAGAAGGGAAGCAGAATTCCGCATCCCCGACACAGTGAATCACATAAATGGTGATCAAAATTATTTTAATGCATGTTGCTTCTGCTCTCATTTTCCAGTTGTACTGTTGAGCTTGTGATCTGACAGTGATTCCTGATACAGTAGTATCTCCTGTGTTCAGTGCTGCTGCATCATCATCCCCTTGTAGCTTAACAGCCAAAGGACACCATCCCAAATACTGGAGTTTCTGCAAAAGTGAATAGGCGTATAGAGTAGGAGGAAGACAAAGGACTAAATTAGTTCATAACCATCTGACTGTCAAATCTGTTACTGAAATCCCTTCACTGTTGATGCTGACTGAACTGCATTGCTAATAAACTCTTAGAAGGATTTGGTTTTGAATTTTGAAATTAATGTTTAAATAGTTTTGCATAAACCAAAGGATTTCTACTGAGCCTGCCATACCACTTTTGATGCATTCCATTGTGCCTAGAAATGACAGTGTAATAGGGAGTGTCTGACTACTTGGGCTGGGATAAGGAACAGGAAATGATTCCTCCATGGTCAGCATGCCCTTTTTATTCAGGTGTCTCATAAAGCCCCTCCAGGAGTTGTTACATCCACTCTGTCCAACACTGTTTTGGGGTGGAGCTTGGTAGTCTACCGCACATAGCAGTAGTAAGTAGTTTAGGACAGGAAGTGAAGAAGCATTCTGCCTCTAATTAAAACCAGAAGGGGGATTTTGGGAGGAAAAGTAACATTGAGATTTCCCCAGGGCTCATACAAAAAGTGCAGTGGGGTCTCTATTGACCGCAAGGGGGAGTGAGAGGAGAGGGGGTATCATAATCAGAAGATGTCATGTCTAGCAGCACAGATTTCTTTAGCACAAAGCGAGAGCTTTATATTCAGTACTCAGGAAAGAGTGCCACCAAATGTATTTCGCACAGCACAGGTTTTTTTCCTTCAAGCTCTCACTTCTAAATACCAACCAAGTATGACTGTTTAGCTTGTGATTTCTGAGATCCTGGCACAAATGGAATGGCAGACAGAAATATTGTGTAGACTTGCTTGGTTTTTTTTATTTTTGGGGGGGTTCGTTTGTTTTGCAAAGGACAGGCTGCAAAGGCAATATAGTTTTAATATTAAACTTGAAAATAAAGAGCAAGTATTCTTGTATTTACTTTCTGAGACACCAGCCACTCTATCTGCAATGCAGAGATCCCAGGGCTGCTTATAGACAGCTGCTGTCAGGCACCTGAAAGCAGTCTCCTTTCAGTGTTTAGCTGGCATATTGGACTGTAGGTCTGAATGTTACGCTTTTGTCAGTTGGATAACACTGCTTGGTCCCTATGCGGGCCAGGAACGGTCACAGCACAGTACTCAGAGAAGTAGAGTATGAAAGTCACAACAGATCTAGAGGAATTGGCGCTACTGATTTCTCAAAATGCCTTCAGTGTTTTTTCTTCATGTTCTGCAAAATACAGGAGCTGGTGTTGCTCTTAGAGAGGATGTGGAGAAGGTGAGAACTTCATGGTTGAGCAAATGCAATTTCTTAATGGAGAACACTTTGGTCCTCAAATTCCCATCTTTCAGGTGTTGGCAATATTTATTTTCAAGCCACTAGTTTGCTATAAAATGGCATGGGCCGATCTGTTCAGTCATTTTCATACGTGCAATGGAGATTTTTCCTTTGGCAATTTTATTCTGATGAGATTAAAAAAAAATTCTTGGTATCAATATGAACTGTTGGAAAGAAGACTACAGAAAGCCAGCTAGTCAGTTCCTGTTAGAGAGGAGACTCCATTTTAGCCTTTAAGCCTGTCAAAAGAGAGGTTACGTTGGTTCAGTAAAAGGTGCCCTGCTATCTACCTTGTTAGAACATCAAACTGAAGAACAAATACCCGCTTTGTGGGACCTTTACTCGTGTTTGAAATTACACAACTGTAACCTGTGGATAGGTTACTCTGTTAGCAGCCTCATAGACACAGGCAGATTTATGTTGACAGCTTACTTGAAAAACGTGCACCTTTGCCATCAGACTGACCACTCAAAAACAAGGCGTTGCAAGACAGCTGCACACTGCAAAGCCAGAATTTGTTATATAAGGTCACCAACAAAAGCCTGAAGTTCAGCTCTTTGTCTCCGACATTGATTAATGTGCATATGCCAACGAAAAGTGGCTCCAGATGTGAGTAATATCTGCATTGCCATTTGAGTGACTGTCTTGCTTCTTTATCTGGGCTTAATTTAAGACTGTAGAACAAATAAGAGAAGAAACTTGGCTAGTAGATTTGCTCTATGAATGTCTGAAGAATTCCGTGAAAAAGAATGCCAGGGGTTGAACCTAAACCTTGCTCTGTGGTGGGGTGTGTGCACAAACCCCTGGGGTTTCTTCTTTCTGTGCTGTTGTGAAAGCTCATTTCTGCAGGTCCAACTGCCCACTTAAATTCCTGAAACAGGAGAGGCTGTCGCTTTTGCCTGTGCCATTACTTGCTCAGTGCTGGCTGTCAGTGAAGAATGCAATGGGACAGCTGCACCTCTCTCAGATTTGTGGTGTTGGGGCATAAAGGGTGACACTTGCTCTGTCATTAGGACTTCGCGATGGGTAGTATGGTACTACGCACCATAGATCTGGACTGACCAGAGTGCTAATCACATGTGCCAGATAGGGCATGCTGAAGCAGATGTACTCTATCCCTCTGGCAGGAATGAGTCGATAGAGTAAGCACTGAGTCAGTGTTTAGGGACATCGAGGTATCGTTATTGTTTGTTACAGAGTCTCCATAATAATGCACTGTGCAAATACTCCGGACCCTTGCTATAGCCCAGGGTTTGGGATCCATGCAGGGACCGCGTTGATGCGGGGGACACATTGCCATGGACCCCAATTTAAATATTTAAATTTGGGATCCATGGCAATGACTGTGCTGTACGTAAATCCGCACTATAGCAATGCGGGCTATAGCGGGGGTCCAGTGTATTGCACAGCATCATCAAACAGATACACCAGAGTTAGGTTGTAGCTCTCCAGCACTTCCAAGCTTGCTCCTATCGTTAATGTCTTTTTTTTTCTTTCTTTTTTTTTTTTGTCGCTGATTTTCCTTAAGTTTTTCGTTTGATGTTATGTGCTGTTGGAAACCTGTGGAAGGCTCAATGAAGCCCTTGTATCTTCCGATTGAAGTGATTTCCTCCCCCACTTCCCTGGGAGTTATCTGTTCCAAATGAGCTGCTTTCCTGAGCTCTTCAAAGGTATCTGGCAGAGCTCCTTCCAAAGGTATCAAGTTACTAGAAGGATACGGTTAACTGGCTTCCCTCTGTCTCTCCAGGGCGTATATTGTTGATCCCATCTGGCTAGGAGACCTAGTGGAATGAAAAGCAGAAAGGAATCCTATCGAACATAATGTGCACGTCTCAAATAGAAAAAGCTCAGGTCCTGGAGTTGATTAGAAATATCTGTTTTCTCAGGTTGATCTGGTTGAGTGCGTCAGTGGCTGAAGCCAGTGGTACTGCTGGGTAACCTAATTTAACACTGGCATTTGGATGTAGCCTTTATTGGGCTGCAGCTAAAAGGATCTATCTGCTTGTTCTACACCATTTAACGGAATGATACTCAGGAAGACATCAGCTATGACTCCCCACATAGCTTAATGCACCTCAGGCTTGACCTGCAGCATGATCTGGTGTTCCAGTCCTTGGCTTCCTGCACAGCTCTGCCAGCGAATCTCTGTCCTCATCTGCTGTGCGCACTGTGCTATAACCAGTCCTTGTTACCTCCTGTTCAGACTGCCCAGTGTGGGGTGATTCGGTGATACTGACACCACTGAACTTGTACAGTAAGTAGGCACCAGAGCTACAGTGGTGACAGCTTAGAACACTGTTGTACTAGGTCATATGCCCTCTTAGTTCCTTTTTTTAGAGAAAAGAAAGTTTGTGAACTTGATGTTCTGTAGCAAGAGCATTTCTAGTTCATATTTGACAGGTCTGCCATAAGGAATTTGAGGCAGAAAGGAGGACTTCTACTTCTGACAGTTCTGGTTTTCCTAAATAAACATGTTGTATTCGTACACAATTGGATCATTTGTTGGTGCTGCCTGTTGTGGCTGCTGTTGTGAATAAGGTGAGTTGCTGATATCATGGAAAGAGCTGATGTTCCTAGGGGCTTGTCTACACAGGGAAATTTAGGAGCACGATTAGGCCAATATAGTTATGCTGGTAAACTTCTCTGGTGGCAAGCCCTAGAATACAAAATACCTGCAAGTGCAATAGAAAATAAGAGCTTTTAGCTTTGGAGGTGTTGTGATAATTCGGCCTATAGGTTTACTCCAATTGTTAGGTCACCTGTAGAAATGTGAAAGTTCATTAGATGTCACAATCACCTATAACAACAAATGATGATGGGCAAAGGTACGAAAAGGAGAGAGTCTGAATTAGTCTAAACGAAAGGGCCTCCTGATATGGTTCGAGGACTCCTTTAAAAGATGGGGAACTGGAAATTAACAAGTCAAAACTGGTGTGTTGGCTACTAGGCCTATCTGATGGACAAAATAGTAAGGGAATGGGCCAGTCCACTCATCATTGCTTCTTTGGGATCCTTAAAGAAATATTTTAAGGGAAAAAGCAAAAGAATAGACAGAGGCATTTTGATAACATTGCCACTTCTGCCAGCTCCAGCTCAATCCTGCTTGGATGATATGGGGTTGGACTTAAACAGCAGCAACAACGAGCTCCAGCCCATCACAACTAATTTTTTTGTTTCCCCCAAAGGACAGTTATTACCATCTTTCAGACAATCTAGGTCACCAGACAGCAAGTGTGAAAAAATGGGACAGGGATGGGGGGTAATAGGAGCCTATGAAAGAGAGAGACTCAAAAATCAGGATGGTCCCTATAAAATTGGACATCTGGTCACCCTAATACAATCTAAGAGACTGTCAAACAAGGGGGTTTTCTCTTCTAAAAATTCCCTAGCTGAAGGAAAAGGGAACAAGGGCATGTTGTTAAAAAGTGAAAGTCTTATTTAATGGTTTCAAATGTTTGAACTGGTTTTTCCCCTTTTTTTCTTTAATAAAAGGTTAAAAGGATATTTGATGATATTTGCCATACGACTAAGCAGGCCGAGGTCTCCTTATAACAAACCCTGGACCTTGTTCCACCCTGTTGAATGTTGGACAGTGACTGGGTTATGTTAACGTCTTTGGGCCCATGTATTCCATCTAAATTAATAGAACAGATGGTAGCTTTGACTTTCAACTTTCCTCACTACAAGTAACAAGAAAACGGTCTGAAGATGCACTTGCAGTCTATAGCCAAAAGATTTTTTTTTTTTTTTTTTTAAGATCAACTGTTACTCTGATGTTGTCTCTTAACCTTTATCTCTTCTTGTTTCTGGCCTTTGAAAGGATGACAACAGTGTTAGCATCACATCTATAATTTGAATGGTCAGTATTAACACTGCTGCCTCTCCAAAGATGACAAAAGTTGTTCACTGTCATCTGAGAGGCAACATAGGACTGGAAGGAACCTTCTGGGTCATTGAGTCTAGTTCCCTGCTATTCAGACAATCTCTGTTACAGAACCCCATTCACAAACTGAGACGAAACTAAACTGGATGAAAATTGCAGGGTTGATCTGAACGTGTCAGGTGATGTTAATTTTCAGCCAGGTAACACTTGGGTTAACAAGAATAATTTTTTTCTAGATTTTCTAGTGTCTTAATTTAGAAGGCTAAAAAGTAACCTAGAAGGATAAACAGTAACTGATTAATTTATTAAATGTAACTTACTCATAGTGAGTATACTTGTTCCTCCAATGTTGGGAGCTCCTTGCTGCACTGAATTTACATAGAATGCATGTGTATAATGTGATGTTTGAAATATTAATTACAAAATGCATCTTTAATATTCTCTGAAGCATCTCATTAGGCATTTGCATCTGCAGATTCCATAGTGTGTGCAGCTGTTGTATATTCAAGTTGAGCACAAGGTTTTTCTAGTTCTTTTTACATGTGTTCATATGCGTAATTGTACTTAATTCGGGCAAAGCATTTAAAGTGGCATTTTCAAAAGCAGTGGGCATTGGCCTAATTCTGTTCCCATTGAAGTCATAGGAGTTTTACCATTAATTTCAGTGGAAATAGGTCACTGAATGCTATGAGTGCTTTTAAGAATACCTCCCTTATGTCTGAATTTGTGATATTGGTAACTTTAAATCTGGCACAAAAAATCTAGGCATTCTAGCTTTCTTACTAATTGTTACTGGCAACTAGATTTGACTATGAGGAGAAGACACCCCCAGCAGTACAAATAAGTCCACTTGCTCTCAGAAGGATCGGTGTAAAAGCATCACACTGTAAAGCAGCTGCAATTTAATACAGTAGTTTCCACATGCGAGTCCTAAATTTAAAAAGAAAGTTACTTTCAGCTTTCCTGACAGTGAATGATGGGGATAGTACTTGTGTTTGCTTATTGATCAGGAAATTAAATGAGTGTTCCTGTGGCTTTGAAATGCCTTTTTGATGATCAAGCCTTCTGTGCTCCTAGAGGGCGGTACCAGTATACCCTGTTGGCATAGCCTCCAACTCTGTCTCTTCAGGGATGTCAAAAGCAGGTAATATTTATGAATAATGCTCTTTAGAACACTCCTGTCATTTCCCTATGTAGATAGGCAGAGAATGCTGCGATACGCATATGGAAATAAATACTCAATGTGAGATTTAATTGTGCAGACTTGTTTGGTTTTTAAATTTTCAAGTGCTTTTTGCAAAAATATCCTCTGTCGTGAATTAGCTAAGAAGTGCAACATCCTCTGCCATCCTTCTCAATATGAGCAAGTGTTTGGTTTTTGTCTTTAATTATAGTGGAGAGCTTGCATGTTGGTAGCTTGGTGCTTTCTTAGGTGGACGGTAGAAGGGTATCTGTAATGAATGCTACTAACGAAATAATTATGCTTTTGAACCTGTTTTCACACGGGCTTCCTCTGCAAGTCCCACTGTGATCTTCAGTTGCCTGGAAAGGTCATGTTACACAAGAAGTCAAACAAAACACTTTCTGTTCAGCACCTTTCCATTAAGCAGCCAGCTTGCGTGGGCTGATCATTGCTAGTTGTGCTTTGCTTAGTTTAAAACATGATGGCTGTAGTCTCCCTATTTGAATGAGTAATATGTAGTCAGTGGTGTTTCATAACCAGTGTATGATCCGATGCTTTTTTGGTCAGGTGTCTAAGCCTGTCTCCTTGCTTCCTTTGTCTGGACTTGGAGTGCCAGCATGAATTTATTTTCTTGGTTGCATATGGAACGGTATTTGTTTCAAGCGAGCATGTAGGAATATTAACCACTATTTAAATCGATAAACAGGATGTTTGTATTAATTTCTAATCTCCCCAAGAGGGCATTATCTCCTGTAACGAGGCCACTGCTTCCTGTAATAGTCTCCTTAATCCATGATGCGATCTGTTCACTCCCTTTTTCTTCACCTCCATTTACAAACAGACACACTATTGGGGTGATGGGTTGTCTTGGCCCATGATTTGGCACGTGAATTTGTTAAGGTAGCAAATGTCAGGAAATTCTGCAGTGCCACCAACCACATGGCAAATGGAGACCTTTCTGGTGAAGTTAGTTTCTTCCAGGCTGTTAGATGGGAATACAGATTCTGTGTTTACTGAGTCTTTTCTGAGAGCAGGGCACGCAACACTCTGAAAACGATTGCACCAGGGGGCCCACTTAAAACAGCAGCCCTCGATCTGTTTCAAATATATGGTGTGGCTGGGATCTAGGGTAGATAGATTTAAATCAAAGTGATTTAAATTGCCAATTTTAGTCCTGATTTAAATCAACAAGTGGGAAGGTGGTGACCAGTTTCTCATAGTGTGAGCTGAGTGAACCGTTAGTTGGATATGCAACTCTTTAGTGACATTTGCACATAGTTCTTGGAATTTCTAATCTCACTCGTTGAAGAATCTGAATGAAAGTTGTCCTGTTTATAGAACATTTCCACTTACCCCCAAACTGATCTGTGAATGTGATGTTCTTGGAAATATGCATGCCCATTAAACTGTCAGTATGTCCTGTTTCCTGCATATGTTGATCACCTACCCTACAAGACATCACAAAATCCATATTCTTGTAACTGACTGGCTTCTGATTGCCAGTCCGTTTTTTGCTATCTGTGTCTGGCCATGAGGTTATCCTTTCGTTTTGGATGTGGGGCTTGCATTTGCTTTCCATGCCTTGTGTTATGTAAAAATTAGACTATTGCAATGTTCTCTGTATAGGGCTATACCTTAAAACTGTTCGGAGACTGAAACTAGTGCAAACACAGTGACTAATTGTTTATTAAGCCGAACATCGTGCCGGGAACATGACACCAGTGCTCCAGGATCTGCACTGGCTGCCTCATGATTCTTGGGTGGATTTGGGGCAGATGGTTATGTCTATAAAGCCCTAAATCACCTAAGAGTGGTCTACCTGGGACATCCCCTCTTCCCCAGTGTCATAAAAACCCCCCACACCTTTCTCTCCCACAAATGTGAAATGGCCTGTTTGGTGACTTTCCACGTATAATGGGTCTTGAGTGCCCGACTCTTGCCTCGTGTAGCCCTGTGTGACCAATAGAACAATCAAGCTACCTCTTTATGATCGCATCACAGGTGTAGCAGGTCTGTTCGCACTGTACTGTCCTCTGAGAATGGAGGTAAAATTAGTCTGCTTCACAATTAATAGTAGTGACAAACCAATTAGTCTTTTAGGGCTTTTGATTTTTTTTTTACCTAGAGCTTATTGCTAATTAACTCATGGTGATTAACATGCTTGCAGCAGGCTAGGCTGGATGCTCCCCAGACATTAGACCCTGGATACAAATGTTTATGGTTTACCTCCACTGATCCCTACATGAACTACAGATGTTTATATCATGGAACAAAGGCTAGTTTGGACAGTCTCCAGACTTTCAGAAATGTGTTAAGTGCCTTGAGCCTGCCCTCAAGGTAAAGACTCCCCTGTACCCATGCCCTTTAGTTTCTTTGCTCTAACCAGCAATTGCTGTTCAGAGCTTCCAATAGTAATGGCTTCCTGAATTCATAGTTCAAAATACTTTGTTACTGCAAAGTAATTGTGCAGAGCCTTGTGCAGAAATTCTTTGGCTCTGTGCTCAATGAGATCTGAGCTAGACCGTTCTGATGGTGGAGTGAGTGGACTGCTTCTAATATCATAACTTTTCTCTGGGTCTGATATTTTGCCCTTGAGATCCTCACTATCCTCTTAGAGAGGTGGCCTGTGTAGCAGTCTGCTGAATACCTGTCTAAAGACATTGTTACTTTCCAACTATTATCTTTTTTTCCTGAATAAAAATTAATTAAAAACAAATCAAATACATTTTATTTAAATCTTGATTTTTTTAAAAAATTTAAATATCATTTTCTTTTTAAAAATTAAATTTGAAATGACTTATGGCCTGAGCTTACTGTAATCTATGAACATTTCAATTAAATAAAAAAGTATTCAAGCAGTTCATGTTGGCATGAAAAGTTTTAAAGAAAGTCAAGCCACTGAACTGATGAAAGTTACTGGCTAAACATCTGGAACCAGATTGTTAAAGTGCTAAGACAACTTATGACATTAGTAAGTTCTTCACATGGGCAGAGAGGATATTTTCTTTCCATTTATTCAACTAACTCATTTAAGTGACTAACTTCATTCAAAGTAAAGAAATCAGTTGGGGGTTGAAAGAGCAGGAAGGCCTGTTTTTCACTTTCAATCTATCAATAAAAATGAAATGTGAGAGAATGAGCTCTACTAGTTCTAAAATCTTGAAAGACATGGTGTTCAGAAACAATTAATTAATTAATTCGGTCCACTAACTACAGATGCTTCCTTTTGTTTATCAAAACATGTTTTGCATTTAAAAGTAATTAAACTTTTTGATTAAAAACTATTTAAAATGCTGTTTTTGTGCATTTTAATTGAATTCCAATTTATATCCAAATGTAGTTTGCTACAAATTACCAGTTTAAAAAATTAATAATCTAGTATATAAGAATTGCATCATTCAATATTTTCTCACATAATAAAACATAAAAAATAAATGATCTGAACAAATATGTATTAAGCTATATCGTTACTTAAATGTGCATCGATATAGTGTAGCCTGCTGGTGAGCAAAAACTACCAAATATAGTGGCAAGGCTATATTTAGTTGCAAATCAGTGTGTTTTAATATCAATCAACCTTTCTTTAGGAAAATAACTAAAAGTATGACTGCAAAAATGAATTAATGATTTAAATCAAGATTTCCTGCTTGATTATTTCAATCATGATTAACACTGGTGATTTAAATTACATTGATTTTAATCTGTTCGTCCTGTTCAATTCCAAACACCTGTGTGGTTGGCCAGCCTATGGTTGAGGAAGGTGCACAGTTGCTAATCAGGAACTTTGCTGGAGATAAAATCTTCTGGCCCCCCAATCTCTGGGTTTGACTATGTAGAATGTTAGAAGGAAAGTAGAGAGTCCAACAAGTGGAGAAACTATGAGAGGGCTCTCAGATAGTTCTGCTTACAAGTTTCCCCTCCTTGAGCTTCCTGCTATGCAAACTGAGAGCGTAGAAATGGCGCTGACCCAGGGGAGTATTTAACAGCATCCCTCCCTGACTGTTTAATTTTTCATGTGTCAAATTAATTATTATTTGGGCTTCAGTCACTAAAGACAGACAGGGCAGTCTGTCCTAAGGGGGCAGAGTGTTAACTCCTCCTTTCTGTAATCTCAGGCTCAAATACTAAGATTTTTTTTTCAAGTGGTTTTTCCACCGACTTGCAGTGTCTTACTGGGAAGTCATTTTTTTAAACTGCATTTGAGAACTCTAAATGGAGGATACAAGTCTCTGTGGCTGAAAAATCTCTTTATTTTAATCTTCCTCTCCAAATACCTAAATTGGGAGACAGTTCCTCTTTGTTCAGTAATGTGTACTTTATGGTAATCAATAGTTATTCATTCTAAGATTTTTCTCAGCAGCTCCCCTCACACTCTTTAACATACATGTCAATTTAGCACAATTTAACGTTGCTCAGAATTTCAGTTGCCCTCTTGGGTATCTAGTCAAGTCCTGTGAGGCCTCCAGTGCTCTGTCTAACTCAGCTCAACTGAAATGAGAATATCCTATCAGTCATAGTAGCAGATATTACAATATTTGAAATAGAATAATGGTAACTAAATGTGCAACTGGTAATGTCATACCACTTTCTTTGCCCATTGAGACTGTACACCATTTGAGTAGGGACTCTGGCTGTATGTATGTACACACCTTGTGATGGGTTCCCTGCAGAGTACCACCTGGAACTGGAGTACCACTTAGCCCTGTGACCCAGCAACCTGGGCTCCCTCTCAACTGTGCTACTGTGACATGCTGCAGACCTGCTCCTGGTTCTACACTTCCTCCGACACTCACTCAAGTAGGGACATGCTCAGCAGCAATTACATGCAGGCTCTCTGACCAGCCGACAGTAGAGAAGCTACAGCCAAAATAACCACCAGCTTCCAGGCCTAGGACCCAACAGGTGTACTGTCCTGCCCTGGTCCAAACCGCAAACAGTACGAATTGATTATCTAGTTTACCTACCCCTCAAAGTGGAGAGGAAATGCAAGAAGCCTGTGTTAAACCAAGCTGAGATTTCTCCCCAGACACTTTACTTAATGGCACACTGGGTTTAAACTGAAACGTAAAGAAAAGTTTTATTAGCTACAAAAGAGAGATTTTAAGGGATAGCAAACAGATCAAAGCAGATTACCCAGCAAATAGAAATCCCTTTAGCCTGGTCCAGCACTTCCCCCAGTTCAGTCTTTTGTTCCTTAGGTGTTTCCAGGAGTTTTTTTTGTGTGGGGAGTGAAGAACAAGATGTTACTCCTGCCTTATATAGCTTTAGCATATAGCGGGAGCCCTTTGTTCCAAAACTTGGTTCCCACACCAGTTTGTAGAAAAATACACAAAAAAGACACCCCAAAATGGAGTCCAGAGTCTTGTGGCCTGGGCACATGACCTTGTAAAGTCATAGCAGCCCTTTCTTACAGGCTGTCTGGAGTATTCTCAGGAAGGCTCACCAGGTGGGGGATAAGCTTCTCCTAAGGCCTGTTGTTTTCCCCAATGGATCATTACCCTGAATAGGCCCTTTCCCACCTGCTATCTAGATTGAAAGTATCTTGCCTAGTGCATGTCATCCAGGTGTAGCTACATTTGAAATACAGATACATAATCAATATTTATATCTTCAGTTACAAAAATGATACATGCATGCAAATAGGATAATTACATTCAACAAATCATAACTTTTCCACTGTCACCTCACATGACTCATCTTATAAAAAATGCATCATCATAATATCACTATGAAGAATATGGGGTGTAGTGTCATATCCTGCTATGGGTGAAGTTACACCAATAGCACTTCTGTTTGGGAGTAGCATAGTGCGCATTATGCACACTTATGTAGGATAATTATGACCACAATATGAGAATTCTATACTTAGCACCAATATGCACCTGTGTAGCCATCCAAGTAGGCATCACGTTTGTACCTAGTAAGTACACTGGTTTTGATGAACATCACTATAATTGTCATTAGAAAGCAAGAGTCTAGTACTGAAGATGTGTGTTTGCCTTAACTGGTAATGACTTAACATTTGCTATTTTAAAATCTTCCCCAAGAACTTTTCCAATAAATGTTGGAAAAAGCTCAGCCTGTCCTTTCAGGTTCCCCAGCCCTGCACTGTTAGTTGCGGACAGGGCTGCGTGTCATCCTCTGACTTCCCATTTCTTTGCTTTCCTTTACTGGAAGAGGTTTTAGCACTAACTCAGCATTTGCTATTAGCTGGTTCATGAGCTCATTTCTTTGCAGTCATAGTGGGTTATTTTCTTCACTCTCATATTCTGGCCTTTCTCCTACGCTATATCTGTTATGGACTAGTTTTAAAACCAATGACCCTTTTTTTTTTGTTGTTCTTCTTCTGTATTGTTTGATGTTTTGTGCCTGAATGACAATGGAAGAGGGTTTTAATTTGTTGTAACCCTTGTGTCCCAACAGAGAGATCCCACTGGTCTTTAATGCATGCGTACAAAGTGATAGCTGATATTTTAAAGACAGAGTCAGTAGAGCGTAGCTGCATTAGCAGACCACGCTTGTGTGTGGAAATCGTGAATTGGTTCTGTTTTCCAGGCAGCTATGTTTTTGATGATTAAACAATCACTCAGTAAGATCTTTGGTCTGTTGCCTTCTGAGGTGTCCTTTGAACACTGTAGAAGCACACTGTTTAAAAGTAGAAGTTGTATGTGCTTCTGAAATGTATTGCAGCATTTTGCTTCAGTTACAACATCCCTGCCGGCTCACTGCACAGCAATAAGTTTGAAAGAATGAAAAACCCAATAATGACATTCAGCCCTGACCTACTTTGGGAAATTATGGGTCAAAAAAGAGCAATTTAAATTTTTCTGGCTGTTTACTTGGTAATGATGACGGTGGTTTTTGGAAGCTTAGAAAGGAGAAAGCAAGAGTTAGCCAAAGCTGGCAGTCTCAAGAACTGCTCTTTAAAAAGGAAAATGTTTGGGATGCAATTTAACTTTCTGCTCAGTATTTCCATTTCGTCTTCATTACACAACCACTAATCTGCACATAAGGTCACCTCCTTGTCCCATTAAAGTCAATGGGTTCAGGTGTTTTAGTAGTTACTTTGCAGACCCTGGGATGGGCTCATAGCTCATCTCCTGGCAGGATGACAGATACCAAGAAGAGAGTTTTCAATGCTTAATTGCATAGTGACTTACTCAATTAAGGTCTTTTGAAGTCTGTCAGGAAGTGTGAAGTCTGGCTCCATCACTTTTTATTTCACTATTGTCTATTCCTTTAGCACTATATAGATAGCTTGACTTTACTGATTTCAAAATCAGTCTGAGTTTTCACTAGGAGGAGCTGTTTCTCTCCTGGGTTATCTATTAAGTGTCCCCCACTTTCCTCTGTGTATATTCAGGTACTGCTCTTCCTTATTACTTATCCTGGCACACAGTGCTCCCCTTTCCATGTTCCTTCTGGCTGCTGTCCCACCCGAATTTGCAGCTGTCTCCTCTATATGCAGGTTCATCAGGCTGTCTCCTCTGCTCCCTCCTACTGCTTCTCTGTTTGCTTGAAGAAAGCGGGTTTTGTATTACTACTTATTCTCTGTTCCGTGCCATTGCTGTCACATTTCCAGTCCTTGGCTCACTTGGTACCTGTTCTTGTACTATCATGAAGTCTGACCAGAGTAGTGTTCAGGCCTTAAAACATACATAATGGAAATTCTGCATGTTTTTTTAAGTTATTTTTTGAAAGTGCCCAGCCTTTCAGAGTTCTTTTATTCTAAAGAGTGTGATTGCTTTAAAGCCTTTCTGCTCGTAGCTAAGTCTTTATATTTTGGGAGCTATCTGAGCAGCTATGAAAACTGTTTGAGCACTGTGCTGTTTGTGAGCGCAATGGCAGAGCACTTAGTATTGAGCAGTCCAAGACTTTGTCACCTGTGCTCTTAAAAATGAGTCCTGCTGGATCAGTCTTTGGTTTTTAACCCAAGGCTGATTCTGAGTTTTATAAGTTGGAAGAACATTTTGCTTCTCTGTGCCATAGAAATAGTACTGCTGAGACGGATTCCTTGGATGCAAGGCAGACAGTTATAAGACCCAAAGGCCTCGGGAGGCCCCTGGAGCTTGGTTTTAAGCATAGGGTCAAAAGGCTTCCTTATGTTGGATTGCATTAGGTCATACAGACTGAGAGGACTGTGAGAGCTGAAGCACTCCTGAATACAATACTGCTTCTGCACTAGGTTGGTGGCCCCAAGTGTTAGAATCTCTGTGAACATTCCATGGTTGCTTGTGCTGCTATGAGACTTGCACTGAAAATGATGAGTGGCTGTTTTTGTCCTAAATGTCGTTTTTTCTGTATTATGATTTCATGTTCAGCGCAGTGAGTGATTATGTCAATATCAGTGATAAGGGGTCGGGGGGAAATTCGGGGCTTCTCCATGCAGCATTTCAGTGTCTCTCTCTTGGTAGCACGCAGTCTGTTTTTCCTTTAATAATATTTTGCAGTTGAAATTTCCAACGCTTTTTGCCTGGCAAATTCACACACGGTTGATCTGGCTCTAGAATCCGAAAAATAAAGAGTACCTTTCAATTGAAAACCACCCTGAAAACCCCCTCTTTTGGGCTGTTGAGAGCAAGACCCCAAAGTGCAATTCTCAGTTTGAAGATGTATCTTCTTCACCTGAATTGCTGTCTAGAGCTTAAATAATGTTTCTCCTATATAATAATTTGTTTCTCAGATTACTAGGTTAAATTTTAGTCTGATTCAAGGGAGTGAGAAAACACTTAAAAGTTTTAGAAATGAAGGAACATTTTATGAATTGGTAGCAGCATGTATGCTGTGAGTTGGCATGGTTTTTATAATCTATAAGCTTCATTAGCTTTTGAAAATGGAATTGTTAATTGTTCAGATTTATTTTTGTTTTAATGTTTCACTTTTTAAGAAATTGTATTATGGTTTTGTTCCACTTCTAATTGTAGTCTGATTTACACTTCATTTAACTCACTCCCCACTTACTTTACATGGCAACAGGAGGTCTAAGGATGGGTCCTTGCCAGCTTTCAGCACGCTGTATAGGCTTCCTGAGGAGTTTTCTTTTCAGAAAGCTTGGTTATTAGCAGTGGAAACTGATGTGCTGTCTCTACCAAGTAGGCACTTTATAGCATAAGCAGCAGCAGTGTAAGCTTCCTCACATTGCTAACCTGTGCACCTCAACTTTGCCCTGGAAGGTCATCCTCTACGAATAGAGATGTAGCTTTAAGAATAGAGATGTAACTTATCATTCCTATTGATCCAACCTATGTCTTGTTTCCTGAGACTGCTAACAGGAACATTGATTGAGGTGGGGTGTGTGTTTGAGAGAGAGAGATATGACGACTTGTTTATCGAGAACTAGGTTGATAGTGCCAACTCCTTACATGTCTCCAAACTGCTGGAAATAATAACTAAAGAAGGTCACTAAAGAACTTAAACTCCATTTTTGTCAGTGATGGGTGGCTCTGTAGGCGGTGGACTATGTTTTGCACACCAGCTAGTCTATATGAAAATGTGCTTGAATGATCCCATCCTCCATCTTCACCTTTGCCACCTGTAGCATCTGTTAATGAACCAAGATAGTATATGCTTTAGGACAGGGAGTGTCTCTTTACTATGTTTGTATGATGAGGCCCTGATCCTTATTAAGACCTCTTTGTGCAAATATCATATACGTAAGTAATGCCTCCATGTCCCGCTATAAATCACCCAGGCATCCCATGGAAACATTAATTTGCTCTTGCAGTATATCCCACTAAAAGCCAACAGTAAAATATATGGTGGTGTTGGGGGAAGGTGAAAGGCAACGAGGTAGAGCAGAGACTCGGTTTGATCAGTGAGTGTTATTTTATTGTCACAAGCTTTTAAAATCTCTTTAGTTTCTCTCTCCAGCTGAATCACAGCCCTTATCTCTCCTCCTCACCCCCCCCCCCCAGCTTATTATGTAATCTGTAAAAAGGCTGAGCCTGTGAGTACTGTTAGGACAACCAGGTTAGCTTTTCAAAAAAGGCTTAAGTGACTTAAGCTAAGTCCCGTTAGGCTGCTAGGTCACTTCAGCAATTTTTGAAATCTTACCCACTACCTATTCTCCAGCCAGAGTACGAATGTAGTTCAGTGCCATGCCAGGGTATTAGAACAATATTGGGACAGCTGGGGAAAGTAGGTTAATGAGGATTGAAATGGTTTCTTATGTAAAACAGTGCAATTGATTGACATTTTTCTTGCAACCCTTCTAAGGGAGCTAACAGTCCAAAAATCTGTAAGGAGGATTTGCCATTAGACATCACGGAGAAGTCTGTTAATCACCCACTTGAACATTTCACTGTGCAGCTCATGAAATGAACAAGCACTCATTAGGGAAATAAAATGTAAGTTCCTAACCTCCAGTATAGACGCAGCTAGGTTGATGGCAGAACGCTTCTCTCAATCTAGCTACTATAGCTTTAAGGAGGTGGAGTTCCTTAGGCGATGGAAAAACCCCTTCCATTGCTGTAGGAAGTATCTAGACTACAGAGCTACAGCGACATAGCCCCTTAATGTAGACGTAGCCAGAGATTAACAGAAAGCTGCACCTCATATGATTAGTAGATGGTTCACGTGATAGGAAATCTATCTCATGGTATAGGAACAATGAATTATTATATTTCAGGCCAAGATTATCTCATGATCCTCTTGTGGCAGGGATCAGTATCCATGACAATGTTTTCTTTAAATTTCAGCATGATTCTGTTTCCATGAGATGAGAAACACCTCCTCCCTGTGTGAATTTTCAGTGGCTCTGCTGAACTAAGGAGAGCTAATGCCTTCCTACTTTGCTACCTTTGGGTGTGCTCAGGGTGCCATGCTAGATGATGTGGTGCTTCTTGTCATTGTGAAAAGAACCTTCCTCACCCCTTTCTTTGGGATGGGGGGAGTTTTTGGTGAGACTTGTCATTATGAAGGAGGGTAGCATTGGTTTCAGTTGTTTCCCTGTGACTAGGCCTTGGAGGAAGTCAGCTTGGCTGATGTGGTCAGAGCCAGTTTTTCTGTGGTGAAAACTTGAATCATCTGTAATGAGGAAGGAGATTCGGCTGCTGGGAAGTGCCAGCATGAGGAAAACAACTTTCTTTGTCTCTTTGAAAATGCTCTCAAGCCTCCAAGTATCAGAGGGATAACGGTGTTAGTCTGTATCCACAAAAGCAACGAGGAGTCTGGTGGCACCTTAAAGACTAACAGATGTATTTGGGCATAAGCTTAAGTCATGTGTCAGTGTATTTATGCCTGCATCTGTTTGAGATGCATCTTGTTTGAGATGTGCGAACCTTCCGGTGAACTGGGCAGGTTTGTTCAGTCTTGATCATTTCTTACTATGTTAACTTTCTCCCCAAACAGTCCCCATAGAGACGGAGGGGAGATGACCTTCTCCTGGGCTTGTCAGCGTGAAGGTAGCTGACTGGCCCATTGGGCTATCTTAATTCTGGGGGATAGGCAGAGGGCATTGTGCTGTCTACCCCATCTTCCTGAACTCTGAAACTACAGCACCAGGTGAGATCATTAGGAAGGTGTGGTGGAAGCTCAAACATTGAGTATATGGAGGTGTGGTGGGTGCAATTACTACAAAACTGATTAGCTTTAACCAGTAATATTTTTAAGCAAAAAACTGTAATCTGTATATTTTATTTCTAAGGAACTTTTAAAAAGTACACTTTAAATTTCTATTCCACAAATACAGTAGAACCTAAGAGTCACAAACTGACCAGTCAACACACACCTCTGTGGAACCGGAAGTATGCAATCAGAAGCAGAGGACCTCCCTTCCCCAAAAGCAAATGCAGTGCATTGCTGTGTTAAATGTAAACTACTAAATAAATAAAGGGGAAGCAGCATTTTTCTTCTGCATAGTGAAGTTTCAAAGCAGCATTTCGTCAGTTTGTAAACTTTTGAAAGAACAACCATAACATTTTGTTCAGAGTTACAAACAACCTCTGTTCCCAAGGTGTTCGTAACTCTGAGGTTCTTCTATATATGGAACTCTAAAGTAGCTTGGGTGGAGAGTAAGTTTTCTTAACTAATGGAAGAAAAGCTTTAGGGAACATCCGGGCGACTGGCTGACTTAACGTTTTACTAATTATTATTATGTTTGCTATTAATTATAGCTCATTTGCTGAGCAGTGATAATGTGTTTGCTGCTGGACCGGGCATCCAGACATGTTCCTGCCTGGTGGATCTTACAGTCCGACCCCTGTTCTCCTGGGATATTTCGGATACTCCTCTTCATCTGGCTGTTCTTTCTCTTTTCAAAAGTGCTTTTCCCATGGTAGAGCAAGTGTTCAATTCCAAGGCAGCAAATGTCTTCCGTTAGACATGTTCTTTAGTGTTTTAAGCCTTATGTTTACGTGCCTGTTTACAGTTTGCTATGGTAACATTCAGTTCCACATGAAATATGAGTCTGTTGCATTCAAGGTGTGAATGCCAGAGTAAAGCCCTTAACTCATGTAGCCTGTAGTGCTACATGGATGTGAAATTTCATGCACACTAATCCCTGTAGCTATTCAGCTAGCAGTTATTTGTCCTGATTCAAGGATCCTGAGTCACTATGAAACACATTCTCAGGATGTTTTTACATTTTACCCCCATTTTCTGCCACATTCATCTCATTCATTCCCCTTTCAAAAGCAGCCACTGGCCCCTGGACCGTTTTGCTTTTGAAACAGAGCTAGTAGGAGTGATACGCTGGTTGCTAACTAGATTGTGCATATAATTACAGAACTGCTGTGTAATGCTAAGATTAAAAGGTATACCTCTTGTAGGTACGTAGCATTTTTGGGAAGGGACCAGGGTGAGCTTTCTCTAACAACAAATAAAGTTGTTCTATCTTGTGTAGCTGTGCTCATGGGATTCAGGACAGTCTTACTGATGGAATGTGGATTTTGAAAGAGCCTGCAATCCATTCCTCTCCGTTCCTCTCTCCACAACTGATAGCAGCATTTGGTAGCAATATGCAACTCATAATGTGATTGGTATCTTGTTCTCTGACTTCCCAGATTACTTCCAAATAGTGATTGTGTGTTTCAGATCTCGTGCCAATGCGGTTTCTTTGTCCATTGACATGGCATGGCCCAGTCTGTGAAACACTTGCCCTCTAGTGAATGTTGTAGTCTTCTACAAACAATTTGTTATGTAGTTAGGATTTCCGGGTTCTCCTGTTCACTGTTTCTGATGGGTTTTAATGTAGTCGGATAAATCACATCTCCCCGATCAAGTCTTTTTGTGTGGTTTTAACATTTTTATGAAACATTTAAATGAAATCCAAAGTGAAGCTATGTGGTATCTTGCTACTCCCTGGTCTAATAGCCTCCCAGCAAAGGGGTAGGAGGGAGTCCACTGGGCTTCCTGAAGCCTCATCATCCCAGGAATGAGTTTCTGGCAAAAATGAGGAATCTGCAGAGCATGTTTGGTATTGCAACAAATGTGACATTTGGTCTTCTGTATGGCTGTGGTCTGGTTTTTAGTCAGATCTTGGGAACATCATTACAAGGGTGTTGCTGTGTGTGTTTCCATGCCACTCTGACTTGGTGACCTGTGGTATCTACCTTTCCTTGATATTGGCTGTCTTTTGTAAATAACACTAAATCAAAGAAATACCATCACAGAACATGTTGTATTGAGGTTCTTTTCTGGGGTGAAATGCCAGCTCTAAATAAGAAAATTTGCTGGTGGATCCCCAAATCATGGACTTGTTTTTGCTCATCATCTGTTGGCACACTCACTCTTGCATTGCCAAGTGTCCTGGTTATATTTTTAGTAGAGGTGGGGTTTTTGCCATACATATTGTGTGCGTGGATGTGTGCTGCGGAGGGTTTTGACTTGCAGCATTGCTACAGATCCCCGTAGCATGTGTCGGTGGTATTCCATTCTGTCTTTGAGAGCAGACTTCATTTTGCTTACCCTTCTCCTCTGGCATGGTTTATGGATAGCGATGTGGTGAGAGCTAGCTTTTCTCCCTTCAGACTATAGCAGAGTGCAGCTGCTCAAACAGTTTGCAGAACAGACGTCTGTCCTTATCCAGGTGCTTTCAATTAAACAATCTATTTCCATGTATGATGGACACACACTGCTCTCCTCCGATCAAAGGAGGCACACTTAACTGGCACACTTTAAAAGAGCTTTTTAATTTTTCAAGTGTACCTCAGTACTTTAAAAACATAGTTCAAAATTGGGAAAATGCAGTGTTACTTGTCGTGAAGTGCCTGCCTATTTCAGTTCCCTGGCATATTTGTATAGTCAGCACTATACCCTTGTTGGGGTTTCCACAAGCAAATCCCGAGAGGACTAGAGGGGAAATGTTTCATGATGGGTGTGTTCTTTGGCTTCAGATAATAGACCTGACTCTAGTCTCTGATCTGAGCTTTGTGTGCCCTGCGTACATGTTACTACTGGATCAGATAAGTAGAAGGGCGTTCAAGACAAGAAACACTTCTTCTGTATGTGCAGACAAGCATGGGACTTGTTAGAAGACACTACATTCTGGCTCTCAAAAAATAACTTTGTTTTTCACCTAATCCCTTTTTTCATTGTTTAAAAATAGCTTTTAACTGTTTAATGAGCAGCTATTAAAAAGCTTGAGATTAAACAGATTTTCATCGCAGACTAAATGTTCTCCATCTAAGCAGAAATTATATCTATCTTTTAGAAGCTGATGGATCGTTCACATTACCTTTGATGCCAGTTTCATAACAACAAGGACCCAGTTTCTGTGCAGTTAAGCAGCATGATCAAACATATCACAGTGTAGGTCTGGAGCTGGCATGTGAGCTTAGATAGCTTCTGTGGAGTAAAGCAGATGCAGAGTATGAAACTTGAGCTTATGTAATGAGAAGATGGGGATTCAGACTAGTTTGAATGAGGCCAGGTAAGAGGGCAGCTTATGTGTCCATCTCCAACCAATATGCTTTGGTTTGTGCAGGTGGAGATATATGAGGAGCTTCATCTTCTGGAATGTGATGCACTGATACCTTTAAATACAGGCACATGTAGGTGGTGAAGTTTGCTGCAAAGAGTGATGGGAAAACAGAGGGAAGAAGGCTGTCTGGGGTGAAAGCAAAGGAATTCTTTGTGATATGGAATTTTAAAAAATCAGCTGGGTGGAGGTAGTAAGGTTTGCTAAATAAGAAACACCAAAAACTGTAGGTTGCACTTAATGAAAAAGTATCTTACCTGAACAATTAAATGTCCAAACACTTAACTAACTGGCAACATGCCTACAGTGGGATTTTTACAAACCATCCTGTCCTTGCTGATGTTCACTAGTCCACTTATTACATGTAAGAGGGTAACATTTTAAAGCACAAAGTAAATTTCACTGCTGTCAGTTTCCTTCTGTGTGGGTTTGATGGATGCTTCAGTTGATCATGAATTAATAATCTTTTTGGGAAACTACTAAGATCAAGGAAGTCTTTTTTTTTTTCATTGTCTGCTGAGTTTTTTAAAAAAAATTAAATAAGTCTACTATCCCCCACCCCCATTTTACATCCTATCCCCATGGCTTCTGATAATGGGCATTGGAAGATACCAGTGATTTTTCTCTGGCACGCTGAACTTCTTGCCTGTCCTTTACTGGAGGTGGAAAGGTTTTTCTGGCTTGACTCTGCCAGTCACCTATTCTCAACTTTGCTTTAATCAAAGCTAACAAAGTTTGCTGATTCCTCGCAGTTTTCTCACTGACAGTTTTCTCCTGCCCCCATGAAGCCTCTCACTTCTATACTGAGGCATCATTCATAAAATAAATTAAAACAATTCGACTTCTTGGGAGTGTAAAGATTGTAGATTGAGCCTTACCATCTGAATTATCATCCCCAGGCAAAATTTTCTGTTAAAGTAGAGTTAAGGATGAGAGTAAATATCAGTAATTTAGGGTAAAACATGTCGCCGGGATATTGTAATGATCCCAGAACCAAGCATTATAAACACAGGAAATTTCTTTGATATTGACCCTTAATGAATCAAACATGCTAAGATATGGATATGCACAATTAGGGCACCCCAACAAACTTAACTTTGCCTTGTAGTGACTGTGTGATTAAGATATTGTAGGTGTTTGTGGTCCCAGGTAAGATTAAATGAATTTTTATAGGTGCCATAAATTTTCTTTCCCTCCGTTCCTCCCTCCACCCCGTTAAGGCTCAGGGATTTGGTAATGATGCACAGCCCGGGTTCAAGTCCAGTCCAGATGTGCGGTGACTGAAAGTTGTCGGTGGGTGAAGTGTGCATGTCTGTCTTGCACAGTTGCTGTCTGTGCAGTGCCTGTTCTGTTGACAAACAGGATTTCAGGGTTGAAGCTGAGTTGGGCTCCTTTCATCAGCACTTAACCAACAGTCCTGCTGCTCGCATATTAATTAAGATGCGGTGACGACAAGCTGGAAGTCATCCTTTGACTTGTAAACTGAACAAATGGCAGCTGGGAATTTCTGGGGATTCAATCCAGGATTCTAGGAAGCTGCATTTCTAACTAGTCGCCGAAGCTAGGGTGAGCGTTCAGACACTATAGGAAGAGGGGAAACCTGAAACCCCAAGATCAGCATTGCAAATTCAGTGGCATACGTTCTTTTTTCTCATTAACGTATTTCTTAAATACATCCCCTGCATGTTGATGGCGTCTAGTCTGTCCTAAAGCGGGAGAATTTTCCTGAATCAGCTAGACAATTCTTAAACTGTGAGCTCTTTGGGACAGGGACCATGTGTGTGTTCTGTGCGTGCCTAGCACCAAGGGGCCCTGGTCCTTGATGAAGACTCCTAGACACTATGGTTATACAAATAATTCATTCTGAATAGTCGTTAAGTGTGTGTGATCGATTTCTTTCTTTCTTTGCCAGGTTGCTATAAAGATCATTGACAAGACACAGCTGGATGAAGAGAACCTCAAGAAGATTTTTAGAGAAGTTCAGATTATGAAGATGCTCTGCCACCCACATATCATCAGATTATATCAGGTACGAGTGATGTGGAATGGGCTTTTCCCTCCCAGTGCAGGCTGTGCCACAGTTTACCCTGTGTAGTAGTATCACATATAGGGCTGTCCCTGTGCTTTCCATAGAGTAAAAGATGGGGAAAAACATTTTATTTTCAGGGTTACAAAATACCTTGATTTTAAAAAAACAAACAACACCCCCCCACACCCGTGTTTCAGTAGCTAGTCGTCTGCTTTACTGGAAGATCAGATGTCCTCTGAGGGCAGCTGATTTCCTTGGTTTATGGCTATTGTGCACCTTACAGTTTCCCAGGTTAGACTAGCTGTGTTGTCCTCAGTGGACAGTGATCAGGGACAGCAGTGGTGGTAGCATCACTCCAGTATTGTGTTGCAGTTTTTTCTCCAGCTTTCCTGGCTTGACAAACAAAAACACCAGGGAAAGGTCCCTGCTGCATGCAGTGTGGAGGAGCCCCTCAGGTCTGTGTAATGTTGTGGGTTTGTACGCACTGCTTTGGAGTTGCCACTCACTAACAGGTCAAGTAGGACAGCAGAGGAGATCCAGTTCCTTTGTGGAGGCCAGAAGTGATGTGGCACCCAAGCAAAGTGAGTAGAGAACTAACTGGGGACTAAACCCTTGGTGAAACTTTAAATGTCTTGGACCTCCTTGACCAGGCCTTAGTGACATGTGGAGAAGGACTCCCTTCCCTGTATCCTGCCAATATTGCCTGTTGGTTGACAGGCTGAAGCGGAACTGCCTTTCCACTACAATCTGCTCAGTTGAAGATGTAGAAATAGAATTAACAAGTAGGATCCCTTTATTTCCTGCTTTAAAAACAGTGGATAAAATTGGAAAGCAAAGACAGCTTATGCGTGAGCCAATAGACTGTACTGTCACATTCGTCTGTCTGCTGTTACTGAGGGCTGAATATGAAGTAGTAAAATGCTGTTGTCTTCTCAGGCTGGGCGAACATTAAGTTTAGCCCGATAAGGGACTGGCTTGCCAGAGATGCATTAGAACCAAAAGTCTGCTGTGATGTCTGTAGCTACTTGTCTCTGCTGGCTGGCTCACAGTTTGAACATTTGAGGTTGCAATATTTAGGAGTTTATTTCCCCTATGATTAAATGGGGGGCTCTGTATGTTTACCAAGAAGAGAGGAGATCATGAGTATCAGTAGAGACTGCCCTCCCCTAAAAACAGCTGCTGTCTGCTTGAGGCAAAGCTGCTTCAAGTTCCTGTCTCACTGCAGTCAGTGGCTGTTTAGACTCAGAGGAACTAAAACTGAGAATCTTGGGTGGAAAAGGTTAATGACTTGATACCTTGGCCAAAGAGGCATGTGTGAGATGCCTGTGACAGCCTTTTGAAGAGTTGTACAGGATGACAATGCACTGGCAGTATAGTCTCTGGAAGAGCTGGTGCCTGTAACACTTTTTTTTGAGCCAAAAGCTCTTGTCAACCTATTTTATGCAATATAAAGCCCCATACTGAATACTCCAAGAGATAGCAGCCATGTCTCCGCTCGGCCAGAGTTAGAACAGAGCATCCTCTGTGTGGTGTTTTTCAGCTGGCTGTTCTACGGGGTGCTTTCCACAGAAGTTTTATTCTGATTTTTGAAATGGTGCATGATTGTTATAAAACACCTGCTAAACCTGAAATCAAAGCCCTCTTGTCATTAAAGCCTTTACTCCCCAGCCGTTCATTAAAGATGTGAACGGCACATTTCTTTAGGTTTGTAACACTCAAAGCCAATAAATGCAAGAGGAGAAGGTGTCTCCAGTACCTGAAAAAATATCAGAGACCAGGTTTGCCTGGAAACAGGAAGATTTAAAAAACACCCATATGTTTTGTCTCCACACACGTGGAGTAACGGTTAACCATATCACCTGACGATTGAGTCTAGCACATTCTGAATCAAAGGGCTTAACTTGCTGGTTAAAGAGCTGCAATTGTCCAGATTGGGCATCTTTTTTTCATTGGAAGGCCGTATGTTTCAAGCCCAAACTCTTAAGAAGAGCCAACGTGTTTAGTGTCTCTCTCAGCATGAGAGGAACTGCTATCTCAAATGTGGCTGACTATTTAGACTTTGTGGAAAACTTAAACCCAATCAAAATGTTTTCATGACTTTAAAAATCCTGCAGAAACATGGATGTTAAACCAAGCTCATGCGAAGGGTTTGCAGTCCAACTGTTTCAGCAATGGGAACTGGAAAATGAATCTGACTTCCTTAATCTTTGTTGTCCAAGTTTCAAGCAATGCATAAAATTAAAAGCACAATTGAGGCTTGGAAATTTTCCAAAGACCAGCTTGCCCAAGGGCTAGTCCTTGAAGCCATGGTGAAAAATTGTGCTGCCCTGCCTATAAAAGCTACTGTTGCCAAAGCCAATGCTATGCAATTGAAAATAGTAACAGATCAATGTAGTGCGTGTAATTGTGCATTGTCAGCCAACTTCCTATTTAATAAACATTTTGAAAGGTAGCTTTCTGTCTCTGATCTTTCTTAGGTTCTCCATGCTTTCTTACCAATCCAGGGGGAAGGAGATTCACAAGTACAACCATGACTTAGGAGTATAGGTTCCATGGGAAGTCGATAAGATTTGTTGTACTCCTAAATCAGTCAAATGCTTTTGAAAATCCCACCCTTGGATCTTGCTACAATGCTTTGAGAGCAATGCTCCCTCTTTCCCTTTGCATCCTTATTTCCCTCTCCTTCCTTCCACGTCCTCGGAGATCTTCCCCTCTGTTTTGTGCAAATGCATTAATTCTAAAATCCTCTTGGATTTCTGGGGAAGTAAGAACAGAGAATTACTTGATCATTTTTTTAATGTATCCCCTCATTCTCTTGCTTTTACCTACATCCACCAGCTTACCCATGTGGACTCACCCACACATACATACGCGTGGGCACACTTTGAAGCTTGCTGCTAGAAGATCCATTCCCTCCAGTTAAGCCAGTAGTGGCATCTGGGCTGCCTTACTCCCTGACCCTCATCCTCCATCCTGAGCCAAAAAGCAACTGTTCCAGCCCCTTTTCTCCCTGGCTTTCCTTCCTCTGGCCTAAAATAGCAGCAGTGGCTCCAGGCTGCTTTGTTCTCTTCTTCTACACGTCCCTCCTCTGAAAGGGTCACTATCCGTATGCCCAGTTGCTCCCAGAGTTGTCCCTTCCCTCGCAGCTCCAGCCGCTCTGCTCTGCGGCCCTGCTCTGCCTACTCCACATTCAGGTAGGTGGGTGTTCTGAGCCCTGAGCATGAATAGCTAAAAGAAAGGTTAGATTTAGAATCTGCTCTTAGTGTCGATAGTAAGAGATCGAGAAATTGGCCTGTTTAAAACATGTTAATTTGGGGCTGTGTCTCTTAATTAAACTAAAATCCCTTCCCAAACCCTCGGCTTGTTTTGGCGTAGTCTGGTATCGTGAGGGCAGCTACCTCTGCCAGCTCCCATCGGCCGGAGTGATGTTACCACGATGGGTCCATAGAGAAACTTACCATGGCCCGGTCATCTATTCTATGGCTACTAGAGCATGTCAGCTTTAGTGGAACTCTCTGACCTTTCCCAGGGACTAATTTGGGCATTTCGTTGGCTTGCTGAAAATGAGAAGACTAGTCTTGATACTGTACCTGGCCTTCGTTTGCTGGTGAGCTCCCTGTCCACCCAGAGTCCTGGAA
Organism: Dermatemys mawii; assembly: GCA_007922305.1. Lineage (NCBI taxonomy): Eukaryota > Metazoa > Chordata > Testudines > Dermatemydidae > Dermatemys > Dermatemys mawii. The sequence continues at coordinate 3,263,208 of ML677426.1, forward strand.
GGCTGTTATAAAGATTGGCATTGTCTTCTCGCTTAAACATGAAGGTTCCCTAGAGCAAATCTCTTGAGCCAGTCGCCTTCATGATAGATCTTGAGTCATTTGAAAGTCACTTACCAATTCCGCAGATTGTCTGTCCTTTAGAAAAAAGTATTCCTAGTTGTTTGAATGTTTCAGAAAGATGAATGATTAATACCTAAGGTGAACTTTTCAGTCTTGGCAGCCTGGAGAAGTGTGTGAGGTTCTTGAAACAAGTGGAGACTAGCACCTGAATTTTTTGTGGGTGGGATGCAGAAGGATTTAAATAGTGATTAAAATACCCCCTTTAATAATCATTCTTATTTTTCCCGTTCCCGCCCTTGCCCTTTAAAGCATTGCAATCCACTGTTCTTTAATTTGCTGAAAGCAGTTTGTGTCAAAGTTACAAGTAACAAAAGAAAATTCCAATTAGCTTCATTTCCTTTTGCACTGGGCAATCTCTTTAGCTGTCACTTTGTATCCTTGTGTGTCCAGGTTATGGAGACGGAGAGGATGATTTATCTGGTGACAGAGTATGCTAGCGGAGGGGAAATATTTGGTAAGTACATTTATTGCATTCTGTAATCAGATATTATACTTGGTCAATGACAGTAAACTGAAAATAGCTACCTCATATCTCCTGTCCTTCAGCCCTGGAAACTTCCATTGACAAAGGAATAAAATCATTTAACTTGAAGGAACAATAAGCCATTCCATTTCAAAGGGCATCGTCTCCATGTTTTCTCAGGGGTGGAAGGATTCATTCTTAGAGGCAGTTTCATTTTTCTTCATCTGCATGCTGACACTTGGGATTAAATGTATTGCGTAGTGGTTTCAGAACTGCCTTTTAAAGAGGTGCTAAAAACTTCACTTCCTGACAAGCTGTAATGTGAGATTCTTGGCTGCAGCTGCGATTTTGGTGTTTGATGTTAGTGACTAAGCTGATGGGCTGTCTTGCAGCTCTGCAGTCTTTTATACTTCAAATCATATGCTTTCTCTGAGATTTCTGATTTTTTTTAATGACCTGTTAGCCTTGCAATCTAGAGCCTAGAAGCATCCATTTTAAAACTCCAGTTTTTGCTAACAAGGTTCTAGTTGGGTTTTCTTGACCAGTGTTTGTCTGAAAACCATATTATGTAACTGTTAGAATTACAAAATTTGTGTGTTTTACAATGATGACTAATGAAAAACCTGATAATATTTTACTCACATGTCAAAGTTCTTTGCCCCAGGTAATTGAGTCGGTATTCTGGAAGATTGGCCTGTAGCAGTTTAGCTAACACAAGTCTCAGGAAAAAATTCTTGTTCAGTTTGGTCAGGAAAACAGGGCAGAAAACCACACTAAATGTTGTTTAAAGCCAGTTCTAGATAATGTTGTTCTCATCTCAGTGTGGAGCGAAATCTAGAGACGCATCTGCTAAAGCCAAAGAGTTCTCTCTTTTAGTCTTTTCTGACTTGTTCCTGTTGAGGCAATACTGAGATTATTATATTTACTTTAAAGTCAGCGTTCATGTTTGCCATGAAAATAAGAGAAGGCTCTGACTTTGCTGGAGGAGACACTGGTGTGTAACAAAGGACAAAGCTCTCAATGAAGCAGGGATTCACCAATTCACAGCAAAGTCATGGCAAAATTACAAGCTTCACTTGAAAAGTTCAAGTCCAAGTTATGCCATCACAAAAGCACTTTCTGGGGGCTGAAATCTGCTAAATGCTATAAAATTCTTTTCCATTTTATCCTGAATGTTGTTCCTTTTACCTGGATCCCAGGAAAATGCTCCTATTTGAATTCCTGTCTTATGGGGAAGGGCTATAATGTGTGGTAAGCAATATCTGTGTCTGAGCAGCTTCCTTGCTATTTTCGTACATGTTGGAGAGGGAAGGCAGATGTTTCAGTTCTCAGCAGCAAGTAAAGCAATACTTGGCACTTCTGCAGTACTTGTTATTCAAGGATCTCAGGGTCCTTGTAGGATCCTGGGATGTAGGCAAGCATTACCTACTGCCTACAGACAAGGAGGCTGAGGCATAGAGATATTAAATAAATCACTATGTGGCCTTGGGCTGTTGCCTGAGACAGTATTCTGGTCTGCGCATGGTCCCCTGCTTTAACTGCTAGTCTAGACAATACTACCTCCTTTAGAGAAAGCAAACCAAAAATCTATGGATACATAACCAGAGACTTGAGTGCTAAATAGCTGGTAACAGTTCTGGTAGCCTAAAAGCACCTTTAAAAATAAATAAAATAAAATGTCTAATGTCATGACATTTTCTCAATGCCTTTATAATTAATAGCTAATGACTCAGTAATTATTAATGGAAGAAACTACATCCATTACTTCTCTCGTTATCTTCCACTGCTGCTTTGATTCCTGCTTCTCCAAAGAAGGGGCAACTTAAGTAGGAAACAACTTATAACTGATAATCAACAAGTGTAGATTGTCTGAAAACCTAACTTTGCCCACTGAGCCTTCTGCTCTCTCTCCAGTGCAGCAATTTTCAAGTGACGGGAGTGATGGGGTGCTGCGGGTAAGGTGGGGGCGACTGAGCTTTCTAATTCATGGACAGGTGGCAGGGCCAAACTTGAGTGAGTGGCATTGAGACTGAGGGACATATTAGGGGTGATTTTGTAGTATCACTTGACTTGCATTTTGATTTAGACAATCTGCCTGGTCTCCACTGGAAAACGAATTAGCAACGCTAGGTGGCAGTATCCTTCTCGCTATTAGGGTGGGTGGCAGGCTCCAAGTTTAAAAAACAAAAAATGCCAAAGTGGGGCATGATTCAAAAAAAGGTTGAAGAACACCTGCTCAAAACATAAGTTGCCATTAAGGAGTGCCGGATGCCCCATAATTCTGCACACTTGTGAAGTTCATCTTACTCTTTGTAGAAGGTGATAATGACAGCAAAGTCGGAGTATTGTTGCTTTGCTTTTCTGTGGGTCACTGAAAAGTGGTAAAATATCTCTTTACCCCATTCCTCTGTTGAATTTGGCAGATATAATCTTATCCAGAACTGTGTGCTTACTAGCAAGCTTATATGCAGATTTGGAAGAATTCTGTTGGTTACAAAAATAGCCCTATACATGAACAGAAAGCGAAAATCTAATTGTTTTCTAAAATATTTTATGCTGTAGTAAATTCAGATAATTAGAATTGCTAATTTACAGTACGTTGTATCCTCACTTGTGGCTGTGAGCAGATGAATCCAGTTATCAGTTGTGTACTAGAAGGTAAATGTCAATTTCTGCCTCTATCTAGGGGGTTCTGGCAGTTTTCAAACTTCATAAAAGGACTATTTAACTCCCAACTTTATATCTAAGAGAGTGAATCCCAGCAAAGTTTCCCGAGTAGCCAGTGAGATATTTGTTCTAACATGAGAAGCAATTTACTGGGGGAGGAACCGAACAGAAGCCCATTTGGAAAATAATCTTTCCTTTCAATCATTAGCATCTACAACACTGAAAAGAACCTCGCATCTTCATTTTGTCAAGAGAAACAGTCTAAGTGTACTGTGGGCTGCCTTCAAATCCATTTAAGCTCTGTGCTTTGGGTCATTCTGAGGTTGGAAATCAGAAGCTGTAAAACAGAACTTTTTGTAGATTACATTTGCTTAGCAGGTTTCCTTTCATCCAAGTATCTGCCATTTTTGGAATCACTGGATTTACTGTGAATGTCTTTGGAGGAGTCTTCCTTCTCACAACAGCTGTAGTGATAACTTCTTGCTATTCATTTAGAGTGCAGCTACTGTAAAAAGACTAAAGTGTTTTTGGAGAAGGGGAAAGGTTTCACTTACTCAGTGTTTAAAGTAACTTTTAATTTCCGTTGGTAATCCAGCCAAAATAGGTGGGTAAGCAGGCTTGGAATAGGCAAGCTATGCTTCCCTTCCTACAGCCGTATGGGTAGAATATTTTTCCATGCACATAACACGACAAAAATCACAGCAGGGTACAAGGTGCATAGGTGGAACAGCCTAATCAAGAATCAGTTTATCTACTGTTATCGAACACCAGGGAGATACGCTCTGTGCTAAATGTCCTTGTTATGAGATTTTTGGTTGCTTGTTTAATGCTTTCTGAATATCTGTGGCCACAGAAGCTAAGTTTTAAAGTGAAACCATTGCACTGAACCCCCAAATAAGGGGGAAAAGTGCAACCATAATGTTCTGTATTCAGAAAATTTCAAGAAAGAGAAACCTTGCTCTGTATATATCTTTGTATTGTATAATGTGTAAGGTATTGGTTTATACATTTCTGCGTACTGGCTTTCTGTATGTGAAGGGACTGGAAGTGATTTTTGGAGTCTTTAAATAGATTTTCAGAAGTTTTTCAAAATGTAACATTGTACACAAAGTGTGCCTAGGATGTAGGTCCTGAACGGGAAAAGGGATGATAATTTCTGTAAATGGATGTGGCTGTAAAGGGCATCAGTAACCAAGAATGTCAAAATTCAAAGCGAAGCTGGTTTTGTCCTTTATTAGCTCTTCTCGACTGTAGTCCTGGCTAGCCCCAGCCAGAGCTGCTGTACTTGTCTACTTGAGCTTTCATTAGACAGGCTGTCTATGCTGAGAAGCCCTCCAAATGGCCCACATATGAACAAGGTCTTTAATTCAGCCGAGACTGATGTGATCATTCATTTCAAGAACGAAATCAGCCAGGCACAACAGTGAGCGGGAATGATGGAGAGCTGCTTCTGGTTTGTTGTAGGCTCAAAAGCACTGCAGAGCACATCATTGTGTTCTGTGCTCCGTACACATTCCATATGCACACAAGGTGGCAGTTGGACAGTGTCAACAAATACATGTACCTCTTAAAGGCAGGTCACGTTTTTGTTCCACCTGTCTTGGCACCGTTCCTTTATCTGAGAGGTCAAACAGAAAATAGGCTAAATGCATGTTTCTGTTTGTTATTTACTCATTAATGTTAACAAAAAAAAAATACTCTGCAACCCTCAGTTACAAAAATGAAATTAAGAGATTATTGTAAAATAACTCAAGATTCTGTTCTTCAGATATTTATTAATAATATCTAACTCTTATATAGGACTTCCCATCAGTAGATCTCCTCAGCACTTTCTATAGCTGGGGAAGTATCATTATCTCCACTCTACAAATAGAGAAACTGAGGCACAGAGAGAGAAGTGACTTTCCCAGGTCTCTCGGCATGTTATCGGCAGAACCAGGGCTAAAACCCAAACTCCCTGGGTCCAGAGTCCTTATCCATTGTCATCTAATTTGTTGATGTAAGATAGGCGCATGATATAGCGGAATTCATAGGGACTGTCTGATTTTCCGGTTATTAACTTGTGTTCTGTTTTGATAGGATTTATCTCAGTGATTGACATTTACTCTTCTACCTTTTTCTATGAAAACATTTTTGCAATTGATTGGTTTTCCTAAAAGGGTTTTTTTTTATCCAGACTCTTACTCCTTCAGAGTGATCACATGGCTGGAAATAGCTACATCTGTCTGGGGACATTTTGTTTCTAATTGGTCATTATAACAAATTGGACACTGTGCGCTGATAAATCGCATAGAAAATGAATGAGATTGAAAAAAATACGGAATTAGTGGAAAAAAATGGAAACTCTAGGGCAGTGATAGAAAGAGAATGGGTTATTGTCTAATAAGCACTGGAATGTAGACATGCCTTGGCCAGGGGAAGGATGCTCACTTAGCCTGGGAGAGACCACACAATGGATAAGGGACTGACAGGGAAGGGGAGGAGGGAGAGCTGCTGTGTATGGGGAGAGTGTTACCGTATAAGCTGCAATTCTCCTGGGAGATCCACTGACGGTTCAGTGCCCGTCTGTGCCTGTCAGCCCATCCAGAGGTAGCTGTTGAGTGATGCAAGCTGCTCCCTCAGTGGAATGAGCCTGTAGCTGGCGCACACAACAGCGACCCAGGCTGTCCCAAAAGGATTCTGAGCATCTTCAGTAAGCTCACAAGGGCTAGTGGAGGCCCAACCTGTACTGGAGGCTGTTGGGCCAAACGCGCCATGGGAGCAGCACAAGTTGGCTGCTCAGAGGCAGCCTCAGATTGTTTTCTCCTTTTTAAAAAAGGGAGCCGAAAACAGCTGCTATGGGTGCATTCAAGGTCTGCCTGGAGAACTCCAAGGATTTCTGGACAGTGGACACAGGGTGAGCTTGAGCCTGGGGCTGTTTTTTTTTTGTTGGGGGGAGGGAGAAAAAAATCAGCGGCAGAAAATAGGTGGCAAAGTGCTTGCCCACCACCCCAGTGCAGCTGCAAACAGGGAGCACAGTAGTGGAAACAGCTGGTGGGGTCTGGAGGAAGGCTGCCGAGAGTTGGGGAAGAGAGGCCAGTAGCCAGTGAGTCAGTAACTGGCATCCGAAAAGAAGGGATGCAGGAAGTGGGACAGCGGGGCTGAATTGTGTCACCAGGATGCCAGGAAGAGAGCTGAAAGGGAGACAGTCCAGTTCAGGAGGGACAGGCAAGACAGATAGTTGGGACCGTACCCAGAAGGAGAGAAGACAGTGCTATGAGGGGAAAAGAAGAAAACTTAAAGGACGAACAGTGCAGTTAAACGAGTTAAAATTACTTAGAGACTCTTCAGTTTCCTAAGAAATTATGAAAAAAACAAAACGGTGAGAAAGAAAGAGCAAGAATGAAATGTGAAGGAAATAAGTTATAATAAAAGGTAAACTGTAATGGAGGAGAAATGGACAAGAAATAAGGAGGAAGTGAGCTGTAGCAGAAATAAGAAAACAGTAAGGACTGTAAAACAAAACTCCCAGATGGCATCGTAAGTGACAAGGCAAAGTGATAGGAATAGAGAAATTTGTCAGAGAGGAGATGAGACTATAAGACAGAAAGGAGCGAAGGATAAATGTTGAGTCAAGAAGCCACCACATTAGATCAAAGCATGCATATCTTTATTTAAGCGGGAACACAAAACAGTAAATAAAAATTGCACCAGACAATTGCCCAAGCTATAACTAAATAGCCTAAGAATTTGTCCTCCAATCTCTGGGTTTACAGAGGCTGAAAACTGAGAAACTGAATAGGGAGCATATAACTCGGGGGTTTATGTTCTAATGCATTGTATCTTCTCATTCAAAATTCTGTTATTTCATAAATATAAATGTGTACCTACAAAGTGAATTGAATTAATATGATAGTATTCAGGAGATAACAGTAATAATTTACAGTAGTTTATGATACACATAAATAGTATTTCCTGCTAAAACCATTAACTCTGATTTACTGGTGACTCTTCCCCACTTCGTTGGTTTGTACTGTACCACAGTGGATTTCAGATAAAACACAATTTGGCATCTGGATTGCCTCTGTTTCTCTTCTTTGCTCTGATTCAGAATGCCCTTCCATTGGACTCACTATACTCCTATAGAATTATTCAGTCTTTGCAAAGTCCCGTGGAGGGCCACCATAACCGGTGACAGTTACTCTAACAAGCACTGCTTAGCAATATAATTTTACACATTAATATACTTCACTTAGCACATGCTCCACTGTGCAGAAAACCATCCTAACTTGGTTCACCGCTTTAGTGCCGATAATCCAAGACACTCATTGCTGCAGTTAGGCTAAAAATGTCAACGAAGCATTTTCTTGCATATTGATTGGAAGTCAGTGGAATGTCCTGGGAAATGGAAGGGAACTTAAATACACGTGAGTTAGCAGCTCTAGTCCTATTGGGATGCAGGATCCGCTAAAGGACATCCCCTCACCGTCAAGAGGGTGTCTCTTGTATCAGCCACAAAGGCAGAAAGTCTTTAAGTGACTGTGCTGGCTGTAAAAATGCAGAAAACCCAGTCCCCATCCAGCCAGAGAGTGGAATGCCCTCAAAAGCAAAAGGGCAGAAAAGGGAATCTGTCTTTACTCAAGGTAACCAAAGCGCATAAGGAGCTTCCGGAAGAAGGGACCTGTTGAGGCATGGCTTACGTAGCTGTGTTAGCACATTGCCCAAAGGCTCACAATGCTGAAGGAATCCTTGTGCCTGAGTGCTGATAGAACTGCAGTTCTTGAGAGAGAACATGGTATTTAGAACTACCGGATTCCTGTGTTGCATTGAGTCTCGCACACATACTATCTAAACTGACTCAGTTAAAAACATTCCCAGCCTTTTGCTCTAGCAATGCAACAAGAGGTCTCTAAGAGTGAATGCAATTGGAAGGACAGGGCATTCATATTTCAAAATATTAGTGAAGCTGTTCATGTTTAAATGCATACTATCCATTTGGAATCAATTTGGTTTGAAAGGATGAGCTGAAAAGAGTCTCAGATCCCACCTGTTTGAGTCTCCCTGCCAGTGGCTGTGATATTTGCAATCATACTTCAGAAAGGCTTTCTCAGACCAGCCGTGAAACAGGAAATGAACTGGCTATGCAGGGGAAAGGATGAAACTGACTACTGAGTAAGAAAACTGAGGCTGGGATGAGGGGGAGGGGAAGTGGAGAGGGAGAGTATTTCCACTCCTAATCTTAATTGAAAGGCATTTTAGCTGATGTAATAGTAATACGTGCCACAAATAAACATGAGACACTGGTGGAGTCCATGTAGTGGTGCTTTGTACTTTTAAGGGAAAACTCTCTGCGGCAGCATGATCAGTGGGCAGGATCCTGGACTGGGAGTGAGGAGGCTTGGGTTATGTTTGTGGCCCTGGCACCAAACTGTTACGTGACCTTGTGTGAGTCACTTGACCTCTGTGCCTCTGTCTCTGCTCCTGTCCTGTGTCTGTCTGATCTGTGGAGATTATGAGTTATTTGGGGCAGAGACTCTCTCACTATGTGTAGAGCATCTAGCACAAGTGAACCCTGAGCTTTAGGTGCTACCATTATACAAATTAAGATGACACTCCTGAGGTGCAGTCACTGAAAGGGGGTTGGCTAGAAGGGCAGGCTCGAAGACCTTTTCACCACAGGGTCTCCAGATACCCTGCAGACTTTCTGAAAGTGTCACACGTCCTCCATGTGATAGATGAGTATTATCCTCAGTTTACAGATAGGGAAGCCACTTGCGTACGTCATGCACAAGGAGTGTATAGTATAGTTGAACCAGGAATGGAATCTGCTGAGTACCAGTCCTGTACCTTATGCCTTTTCCCATTGGGCCTGATCCTGTTTCGATTTAAGTCAGCAGGAGCAGGATTGGTCTCTTGATATTAGATCTGTGGAGGGCAGAAAAGAGCCTGATGTGGAGTTGCAGATGGCTTTCTGGTCAGAGGACAACACTGGGAGAATATGGAATGCCTGGGACTCAGCCGCAAGAACCTGTGCTTCTGGATTTGATGCACTTGGGAGTAAGGTGGGTGGGCCCTCAGTTCAACACTCAGGCCATCTGTGACTTGCCTTGCATAAGAGATGTTCTGCAGACTAAGCTGGTAATGGTTAATTTCAGAATACAGTTGCCTTCAGTGGTATGTGAAGTATTCTGTAACCTCATTGTTTGTATCCTTCTAGAGCCGGAACAGAAATGTCAGCATTTCTGCAAATGCCTGGCCTACGTGCAAAGCCCAGGAACGGGCCTCCACTCTGGCTTTCTTCATGGAACTGAAATTTCACATCTAAGTTTAAAGGAATTTTTGCAGTACATGCTGAAAGAGGACACAGTGCTCTGTGTGCAGACAGGTCTGGGAGAGTATCATTTCAGAATCAAACTCTGAAGTGTTCATTAATCCAAAATGTGTGAGTAAATCCGAATGTTAGGGTAGGACGTCTGAGAAATGATGCCTAAGCAAGCTGAAAATCAAATGGTAAAAATGGCAGTTGTCATAGCAGAAGCTGAACTGAGTGTGGGGTGATAGGAGACTGCCTCTTATGCAGTACCAAACTCCTAACTACTTCGCAAAATCTGTTTGTGTTAATAAACAAAATATAGTCTTAAATTACAAGTCATGTCATCCCTCCAGTCTCTTTATAATTGGTGTTACCTGGCTGACATAGTGAAGATGGATTACATTTCTTAGAAGCTGATTAGAAGAGCTTAAATCTGTACAAACGGAAGTCCTGAAATGGCAATTGCTTTCTAGGTTGTGAAATGTGGTTTTAATAATGACCAAAGTACAGTTTTTATTCTTGCATGTTTTCATCCTCAATGGTATTTGCTCTATCCAGATTCATAATATGTTCATGGGAACCTTCCAGAAATATTCCTTATTGAATAGTTAGTTTAAGTTCTTACCTTTAGTGCTGATGCTTGAGAACCCTTTTGAAATGCAGATGTGGATTTTCAGTGTTGAGAGACCAGAATCTGGAGTTTTGTCTTATAAGGTGTGTTTACTACATTTGCAAATGATGTTCCCAATCCCTCAAAGACCGAAGCACCCGAATGATTTGATTGGCTTGGGACGTGGTCCATAGCCTGTTGAAATCTATGGGAGTGTTTACATTGAACCAGGTTCCATTTTCACATGAGTAAAGAACCTCCTGTAAAGCGTAGTGCTTAATGGGATCTGTTGAGACTACTTGTGATAATAGGCACTGCACTTGGTGGGAAATGTTTGAAGAGTCACATCATAATAGGGGATGTATCCCCTTCCAAGACTTGCTGCTGATGTGCTTACTATATATATGGCAGTAGGAATAAATTAAACTTAAATGGCAAGTTTGGGGGGGGGGAATTAATCCGACTTTATCCAACTGCCTTAGAAATCAGCTCCCAAAGAAATGAATTACTCTTCATCAGAAGCAAGTAGAAGTGCATTGATGTATCTTTGTAATTAGTATTTATTGCAGGACAATACGTCTCTGGTATTTTAATTAATGAGTGGTTGGGCAAAGCAGCCACCCGATGGGAAACCTTCAGAAGTGGTTTTCATTTATTCTCCAGAACAGACTTCTTTTTCAAGCTCTCTGATTAATGCAGTTTATGAAGTACAATATATTGAAGCAATCAGGCCCTGGGCTTGGGGCCTTCTGAGGTCAAATCAGCAGCTCGCTTGAAATAAATGAAGTGACAAAGAGTCCTGTGGCACCTTAAAGACTAACTAAAATTTTATAGCATAAGCTTTCGTGGGTTAATACGACGTGGGTTAATGTTGCATCCGATGAAGTGGGTATTAACCCACGAAAGCTTATGCTCTAAAATTTTAGTTAGTCTTTAAGGTGCCACAGGACTCTTTGTCACTTCTGCAATTCCAGACTAACACAGCTACCCCTCTGATTCTTAAAATAAATGGCCTCTCGAAATGTGAGAGGATGTGATGTCGAGCCTTCATTTGTTACATTTCTTTGCAGTGTACATTCGTAAAGCATCATTACCAGGGGTCAGTGATTTCTGTCTGCTTTCAAAGATGATTTGATTCTGGCATCCTTCATAAGAGTGGGGGTTGAAGAGCATTCCAGTAGCCTATCACACTTTCTTTCTGAACTCCTTCTCAAGGTGTCTAGGCGTTAAGTTATATGTTCTCTGAAGTATATAGAGACAGGAGTAAGAAGAAAAAATACTTATGGGTTTTGTTTGGTGCTTGGTTGATCTGTTCCATAACTTGATTTTTAGCCCCACTGTGGCACAAAGTGCATATAGCTAACCTGGAGAATATGAAAGATAATGGGCACGTCCTTCACTTTCTTTCTTATTGCTTTGAACCAAGAAAGTTACATCTTAAAGCTGAAGTCCAGCTAATGAATGAATGTTCCAAATGTCTCAGAATTGGAGGCGGTAGCTTGTTTTCGGTAGGTGCCATGAACTGTATGCCCACTTAGCATTATTCATTTGCAGTAGCTTTTTCATATCTTGAGCAGTAGCCATCTTTCCAGCCTTTTAAATCTGAAACACAAGGAATAACTAAACTATTGTGTAGTTATTCCTGATGCATGCTATTGCAGATAGAGAATGGGCCCAAGTTAGGATAATGGTATAGGGTTGTGTATGAAGTTGTTCTTCCCATTTGTAAGGGAGACATGACAACTTGTAAATATTGGGCTATTTGGTTAGTGTGCTCTTTACTGTACCTTAAACCAGGATTCTGCATGCTCTTTTATTGTGTGTCCCCTTGGGGGAAACTCCTCCTACCCCATTTGCAAATCATGCAACACCTACGGTGGTTCCTTTCAGAGCAAAGAAATATTAGGAAACTGCTTCATTATTTCTAATAATTCTGATGGCGGCTCTGGCTCTTGTTTCCTCAGTTATCTAGATGAGAGTGGAATTCCTGCTGTAGAAGATAGAAGCAAGGAGGTGGAGCCAGCATAGTATAACCTGCCAGTTGTTCAGACTGTCCCCAAGTGCTCTGTGGACACTGAGTGATCCATGGGTCACAGACCGAGAACCATTTCTGTAATAAAATAGGAACGGTAGATTTTGAATGCTACTTTGCTTGGCGCAGCCTCGGGGAAATCTCTCTTATGCTCCTGGGAGATGCTTGCCCTTGACCGTCTCAGTTGCCTACAATAATCTAGCTGCTTTCTCCATCTCATTGTCTACCCTTCCTGCCTTTGTGCACACTTGCAGAGAAGCATCGGGGTACTTGACTAGGCCTGTGGATTTGGGTTTGTATTTCTGCCAGTTGAAATACTCTCTCCAAAACTGAGAACCAAGTAGTTTGGCACAATCCCTCTTGGGGTGAAACCTGTCTTTTTAAAGTTATATCCTCGTAAAGGTTTTTAAATGTAAAGTATATTGATTTAGCTTGGCTTGCTAAATCACCTCCCATTCTGATCTTATCGGCAAAGTAGGGTCAAGCTGGGTCAGTACTCAGACAGGACATTTCCAGCAACAAGCCCAGCTTCAGCAGATGTTACATTGAAATGAAATTCTTTGTTTTAAAAGAAAATAAGGGAATATTCCAGCAAAATGTCTAAGTACCCAGACTTTCTCTAGGAGCAGTATTTACCTGACTTTTGCAGTGATTAATTAGTTATGCAGAAAGTCTCACTCTGTGACACTTGCGCAGATCTATAAAAACATGAATGTCGCTTATTAAAATGGCAAATGCCTAGACATTTTAGCTAGCATTTAAGGCATACGGTGGCAAATTCCTGGAAACACATTTTAAAATGTTCCTCACTTCAGGAAGTGTTGCAAAATGAAATACATCTGGGCATACATTAGGGAGCTGTACCCCTATTCTTCTTCTGTGTGGTAAGGTTTAGTCACTAGAATCCTGCTGATAAAATATGAGCCTTTATATTACAGGAACATGGGTGTGATCCAGCCTGGCAATTCCTAAGGGCCATGTAGTTTAGGATCCTGTTTCTGACGCTGGCCAGCACCAGATGGTTCTGTAGGGAGATTTGGGATAGTCTGTTAGTCTATCTTGGTCTCTAATAGAGATTGGATTGAGTCTTGCGCAGGAGGTTTAATACTTCCAAAATGTGTCTTTGCTTGTACAGCTGAGTGTAGTTATTCTCTAAATGCAGACCAGTCTTAAGACACTTCTCTTGACTTGCAGACAGTGTGATTAATTGTCGTAGTGACACCATTTATTAGCCCTAACCTAACTGCCAACCTTGCACCCATTGAGTCAGGCCCAACTCCTTGCTGGGTGGTTTCCTCCTTTCCTCTTCTGATGAGAGTGTGTGTGTGTGTGTGAGAGTGAAAGTGCAGGAGTTAGTCTTTAGTTCTGAGTATCCTCTGTCCCTGGGGAAACATGCCCATTGTAACTGAAAAATGGTCTTCTGCCCTCAGAGTGAGTTTTAGCAGTCTCTAGTAATCTAAGCATTAATTAGACTGAAGCTTGTACTTCTTCTTAATGGAGGGAGATTATGTCGTGGTGAAATACTGCTCGTTTTAGTTTTCTCCCTCTGCATCTTTTGTTCGCTGTACACCAGATGCCCAACGTCTTTCTGCATGTCTTTCCTGTGCCAATAACCATTTGTTCTATTCTTGGTCCCCTGCAGATCATCTGGTAGCCCATGGACGGATGGCTGAGAAAGAAGCTCGGAGAAAGTTCAAGCAGATTGTAGCTGCTGTCCACTTCTGTCACTGTTGTAACATAGTTCACAGAGACCTGAAGGCAGAGAATCTGCTGCTGGATGCTAACCTTAACATCAAAATAGCAGGTGAGCTGGGAGCTAGCGGAGGGGGAGAAGACAACCGCTGTTAGAAGTCAATAAACGGAGGCACTCGCTGTTTATGCTATTCAGAAAGAAGGAAGCACAATTAAGTTAAAGGAAACTTAACTTTTCTCCATGGCCCAAAGCCAGCAAATGACAAATTATAGAATAACGAGAAGTCCAGTGGCATCTTAAAAACCAACAGATTATCTGGACTCCTTGTTATTTTTATGGATACAGACTGTCCATAACACGGCTACCCCTCTGCTAAATTATAGAATGTTGATTTATATCCCCCTTCATGCTGCTCAAGACTGGGCTTTTACTCTGCAGGCTGTCCTGGTGTTACAAAAGCTATGGCGTTCAATCCCCTTTCCAATGGGCAAGAGACAACTAGAGGCTGACCTCGAGGCTGAGTCCTGTTGTCAGCTTAGGGTATCTCTGAGGTGGGGCAGAGGGAGAGAGAGGCAGGGAGTGCGGAATATAAAGACGACCAAGTTTAGAGGTAGAGAGGTAAGAGAAAATAAAGAGATTTGGATCAATTCCATTCTTTGTGTGGAAGAGAGAAAATCGCCATAGTAGCGTCTCACTCAGCAGCATATCAAGAACGGTGCAGAAAGCATAAGACGATCAAACAAGGCTACATACACGTTTCCAGCAACAGGCTCGTTGCATAATGATAGGCGTCTCTATTGTTCTGGCATGTGTCAATAAGTCCTGGTGGAATGGGTGGATATTCTTCAGCTAGTTTGCCTTCCAGTAAAGCCCACGTTTCAGGCACTCATTAAACTTTGCCACACAGACTTTCAGGTCTATATTGCTTCTCAGTATGTAAATGTCTGATCTGTCCCGCTACTCAGACTTGCTACCAGAGAGGCTGAGTTCGGTCTGCGGCCTCAACTCTCTGGGCTTAGATCAGGATACACCGGCTAGTCCTTAATGTCATTTAGATACATCTGAATGGTGAATGTCTGCTCAAAACAAAAGCAGGTCTTGTATCCATTTGGCCACCTCACCATACAGGCTTTCCCTTTGGTATGGCTAATTGCAATCCATTTAATTCCATTGGTGCATGGATCCAAGCAAAGGCCAAAGCTGTGGAAAGAGCTCCATGCTGTCCTGATAAATAGGCATCCATGAAGAGTGCCTCAGCTTTATCTTTCTCTCCTAGCCCAGTGGCCAGAGTGTAATGCTAACAGCTGCTCCGGTGGTGGCACATATAATTGATGTCCAATGTGAATGATTCCTTCCTCTGCCTCCCTGTGTATTTATTTTTCCCCTCTATAATGTGTGTGTGCATTTTCCTCTTCAATGGCTAGGTGAATATCCATATTGTAGTACCTGGCAGAGCTGAAATAGTGAAAGGTTTGTCAGCATTTTAATTATAGAACTCCTTCAAGAAGGATTTATAACTTGACTGAAACTTGCTTTGGGCTGTGACTTGGCACAGAACTGCTCAGTCTGGGAGCAATTTTAATACTGACCTGATTTACTAAGTTTAGGAACATTTTTAGCAAGCCAGTATCTCGAGATGTACATTTTCTAGGTTTAAATCGCAGTATTTTGGTCGCAAGTGTGGCAGAGAAATTTAACTTTCTGTACAAATAAGTTGTTCCTAATCTTTTTGCTTATCATTATTTAGAATTAAGATCTTCTTAGAGCAGACAGTGGCATGTGAGTGGCAGACTGAGGGAGACAGGAAGGTGAACAGCCCAAACATACATAGATCACAGTGCTTGGAGCAGGGAATTGGAGGTGCTTCTGCAGGGCTGGGCACATGTTCCAACACCCCTCTGGGTGGTGATCTTTCAATGACTAGAGGGTTCCCCCACTGCACCTCTGCCACAGAGTTAACTAAAAACGCGGGACAAAATCATAGCCTTATTTATGATATGTATTCTTACATCTGCCCTATGCAAATACACTTACAAATAATTTTAAGCCTTTTATGATGAGTGGGAAAAATTCCTGCATGCACAATTCTTATTAAAAGCTCTTCAGAAATAACTTTGGCAGAATCTGAAATGCGGCTGGATTCCCTTAAGAAATGTCCATATGAACATGCTGACCAGTTATGCGAATCTTAGAAAATTGTGGAAACTTTTTTTTTAACCTAAGCTGGAAACTATTCTTCCCAGTCTCTGCTCCCAGAATGGTCTGTAGAAGATAGTTCCCACCCATGTGGTCGTGTTGTTTTACTTGGCAGGGAGACTTGGTAGTGATTTGAAGAACAGCCTGGAAAAGCTGATTTACAGTGCAGGATTTTCCAAGTAGTTAGTTTTGTCCTTAGACTCCATCAATTATCATTTGACATGGTGATTCTGTTCTGTCAAGAACAAAAAGTGGTAGCAGCTGATCTATTTTTTTTCTTGCAGGACCCCCCAGAATGAATACTTGAGAAATACACAGAA
The DNA here is from genome assembly GCA_007922305.1 of Dermatemys mawii. NCBI lineage: Eukaryota > Metazoa > Chordata > Testudines > Dermatemydidae > Dermatemys > Dermatemys mawii. The sequence goes on from ML677426.1 coordinate 3,279,601, forward strand.
CTGTACAGACAGGTTCTGCTTATCTTTCATCCTTACTTCCAAGCCCTTTAACAATGTCTAAATTAAAATCCTCTTCCCTGTGAGGCAGAAGATATTCCTTCTAAAGCTCCCCTCAACTGAGTATTTCAAAGGGCTTCACAAGCCCCAGTGTGGTAGGTCCGTTCTTTCTCCAGTTCACAAACTGGGGCCGAGGCACAGAAAGCTGAAGTGACCTATCCAGGGGCACAGCGTCACTGGCAATGCTGGAAATAGAATCCAGAAATCCTGTTTCCCGGTCCCCTGATCTGAGTACCAGGCTACACTGCCTCTCAACATATACAAGATAAAAAGGAAGCAAAGGGGTGATGTTTTGTGTAGTTCCGTTTGCGCAGCATGTGTAGCTCTGTGGGCAGCAGCGTGCTGTGAGATGGTTAGTATTGTCAAAGTGCATTATGTCTGATCTTTGGCGTTATGTGCAAAGTAATCTCCAGCTTCTGCAGTTTTACAGGACCTTGCAAATCTCCCATTGGAGGTTAATGGGAAACTCCCCAATTCCTGTCAGTGTGAACTTCCCAGTGAGATCCTATTGCTCCATAAGTGGAATATACCCAGAAAGATAATGGAGGAAATAATTAAGCAATCAATTTGCAAACATCTAGAAAATAATAAGGTGATAAGTAACAGTCAGGATGGATTTGTCAAGAACAAATCTTGTCAAACCAACCTGATAGCTTTGTTTGATGAGATTATAAACCTCATAGAGGATAGAGGGGAAGCGGTAGATGTGGTAATCTTGACTGTAGTAAAGCTTTTGATACTGTCTCCCATGACTGTCTCATAAACTAACAAGGGAAATGCAACCTAGATGGAGCTACTATAAGGTGGGTGCAAAACTGGTTGGAAAACCATTCCCAGAGAGTAATTATCAGTGGTTCACAGTCCTGCTGGGAGGGCATAACAAGTGGGTCCCGCAGGGATCGGTTCTGGGTCCAGTTCTGTTCAATATCTTCAGCAGGGAGTTTGATAAGGGCATAGAGAGAACACACAAAGTTTGTGGACGATACCAAGCTGGGAGGGGTTGCAAATGCTTTGGAGGACAGGATTAAAATTCAAAATGATCTGGACAAACTGGAGAAATGTTCTGAAGTAACTAGGATGAAATTCAATAAGGACGAATGCAGAGTACTCAGCTTAGGAAGGAACAATCGGTTGCACACACACACACAATGGGAAATGACTGCCTAGGAAGGAGTACTGCAGAAAGGAATCTGGGGGTCATAGTGGATCACAAGCTAATTATGAGTCAACAGTGAAATACCGTTGCAAAGAAAGGGAACATCATTCTGGGATGTATTAGCAGGAGTGTTATTAAGCAAAACACAGGCAGTAATTCTGCTTTATTTCACCCTGATTAGACTTTATCTGGGGTATTGTGTCCAGTTCTGGGCGCCACATTTCAGGAAAGATGGACAAATTGGTGAAGGTCCAGAGAAGAGCAACAAAAATGATTAAAGGTCTAGAAAACATGACCTATCAGGGAAGATTGAAACAAAATGGGTCTGTTTGGTCTGGAAAAAAGAAGACTGAGAGGGGACATAACAGTTTTCAAGTATAAAAAAGATGGTTACAAGGAGGGAGGAAAAATTGTTGTTCTTAACCTCTGAGGATAGGACAAGAAGCAATAGGCTTAAATTGCAGCAAAGGAGGTTTAGGTTGGACATTTGGAAAAACTTCCTAACTGTCAGGGTGGTTAAGCACTGGGATAGCACTACCTAGGGAGGTTGTGGAATCTCCATCCTTGGAGATTTTTAAGAACAGGTTAGAGAAACACTTGTCAGGGATGGTCTAGATCGGCAGTTCTCAAACTTTTTGTTGCGGCGGCCCCTTTTCTGTTCTGTGTGGGCTGCCCCAACCCATGTGTGTCTGCCGAAAAGCCGCCGAAGTGATTGTTTCCGCTTTCGGCAGCATTTCGGCAGACATGCCGTGCGCTTCAGAGTATCTGCTGAAACCAGAAACAATCACTTCGGCAGCTTTTCGGAGGACTCTCTGAAGCGCACAGCGTGTCCACCGAAATGCCGCCAAAAGTGAAAGCGATATATTCGGCGGCTCTTCAGCTGCACAGGCTGCTCGTGAACCCCCAGGAATCAGCCTGCGACCCCTCCCAGGGGTCACGACCCCCAGTTTGAGAACCGGTGGTCTAGATAATACTTAGTCCCGCCATGAATGAAGGGGACTGGTCAAGATGAGCTCTCAAGGTTCCTTCCACTCCTATGATTCTAGGAGTGATTCTGTCATGGGCTTTTGCATGTGACTTTGTGTTCTTTTTATGGTTAAATATTGGTAAGTGCAATATTGTTAAGTAACTGCCAGTAAGTAAAATGCAGTAGCAATGACTGAACATTGGCAGTGTTGCTATCCTCTCTTACAGGTGAACAGAAAGCACTTTCTTAAGCCTGCAAATGTTTCTGCCTTGCTGCCTAGCTTTCTTCTTCCCATGGAGGGTTTTTCTCAGTGTATCTTCTCCAAGGGTGAGAGTCAGAAGTCTTTGGCAATGGGCTTCTCTTTGCTTGCTGTCAGAAAGTTCACTCAGGAGTTGCAACACTTGGTAAACACCAGGGCCTTCCTGGGAGCCACTTTCAGAAGAGGTGCTCTCTCATCTGTAAGGCCATTGTTTAATAAGAATGTATCCTCAACCTCTTTCACCTTCAGAAGGCAAAAGCCAGTCATTGTACAGATATTATATCCCCTTCTGGTTCTGGCTGTAGTGCATTATGGAAACAGAGCTAGAATATACTACAGCTAGTTCATTTTGGAGTTCCTCCTCCTAGCCAATTGCAGAGCTTCTACTGCAGTGCCAGCATTGGGTTAGTTAACATCTAGCTGATTCAGATAATAAAAATGGCTTTCCTAAGACCCCTTCTCCCAGCTGTAGTGCTACATTCCCCCTAACCAGTGGGAAGAGTGCTCTGTAGGGGTTTTCCCCTCTCTTCTGTTTGTGTACAGCATGCTGGTTGCGCTCTGGAAGGGAGAATCTGTAGGCAAACATCCATTTTTCCTTAGTCTGTGACAGTGCTCATAGACTGTAAGTATGTTTGTTTAAAAAGCAGAATTTTGCTTTTAAGGTCCTCTCACACAGAGATATTCCCTCCTTGCCCCACACAGCGTTAAGAAGACTGTTTTCTCTGCACATTTGACCTCAGTTCATTAAGCACAGGTGGGTTCTGGAAAACTATTTCCAGCCGTTCAACAGGACTTCAGATCCAAGAGAGCAATCTGATTCTAGTTCACAGTCGAGCTGAAAGGCATGAATCATTGTGGGGTCTGAAATGCTGTGCAAAGAGGAAGCTCTTCAAAGTGAGTTATTTTCCGGTCTGAAGCCCAGCCACAATGCAAAATGTACACCAGTGTTCCTAGGCTCCACTGGCTGCCTTACCTACATGTCTGATTCCAGAATCCTGAGACGTTTCTCCTGTTTGTTGTACTGATGACTTTGGTTCAAGAGTAGCAGCGAAGGCTAGCAACCATGAGCTTTCTGATCCTGCTGTTGAAGCAAGGAGGTATTTGTGTTGTTTTAGCCCCAGTTACATGTGCGCCTGGGTCATCCTTAGTAGAAGTGACAATTAGGGTCACTGTTTCTACAAGATCTGGTTAGGTGTTAAACTAGGACCAAAGCTATTTAAAGCCACCTAAACATCCTACTAGACCTAAGTTATTCAACGAATGTTTCTTCTGTCAAATGAGATGTTCTAATTTAAGATGTCTTTGGGGGGGGGAAATGTATTAAAAATGGACTGTGAGCAGAGAGAGGCAGGCATTTAAAATCTTCCATCAATACTGGGTGGAGTACTGAAACAGCTGATACTCTGAGGTGTTCATACCTATTGTTTGGATCTGAGCTTTTCCTTGTCATCGAGTTGTACTCACCTCTCACTCACATACATGGCCTGAGTCTTCTTTAGTTGCCAATAGCTTGTATGTGCATGCTATGCATGTAGATGGGGATTGTCAGAGGACCCACAGGGGTTAGAGCCATTTGGACAATTCCAGCCAGGATGCTTTCCCAAAACATTCTCAGCTTGGACTTGGTTGTAGTTCTGGTTACTTGCCATTGAGGTTTGCTGCAGCTTGTGGTGGAGATGATAGACTTGCTCATGGTAACAATTGGGTGGGGAGGAGCTTAAGTTCTGCCTTTAACACTTTGAGACAGGAGCTGTGGTTTTGTTGCCTATCTTGTTCTCTCATTTCCTGCTAGTCACCTCGCTGTGTCATCGTCTCTTCCCCTTGCTCTCCACCCGATTCTCAAGCTGCAAAGGGCTCACTATTAGTATGGTAATGGTTCCCAAGAATGCTCTAAAGCTCTTTGGGACACATTGCCTTCCTGCAGAATGTTAAGGATAAAAAACCAAACCAGATCAGCTTGCTCAGAATGTCAGCTAGCTACCGAAGTTTCGGCATGTGCCCATTCATTTGAGGAAAAACTTACATTTAAGCTTGATTGCACATAGTTTGTTGTCACAGGTGCCAGCTTTGTAGGCTTTAGTGCTTGTCTGACAGTTGGAATTCAGTTCCTTGCCAAGTGCCCCACTGTAAGCATGAGAGCACATTTCAATGGTTTGCAGAGGTGGACTAGAGAAACCCCAGGCTGTGCGCTATTTCTGTGAATCAGCCCCCTTGGGCTGAATGTTATTTTATTTGCCAAGCCAGAGTAATTTATTTGGTTCCCAACGTTGTGCAAAACCCAAGGAGGTGGCAAGTGATGTGTTTGAAATTAATTTGTGTTTATTATATTAATCTGTTTGCTGATTTTTGAAGCAGTTCTTGGTCATGAACTGTACTATGCGTGTGGTGTGATGTACTACACTCGCAACCACAATGTGCCGGGCCCAATCCATTAATAGAAATACAGTCCTGGTGTGTTTATTCTCTGTAAGATGATGAGCAGTTTACTGAAGGGTGGGATGGAGATAAAGCGAATGAATTCTTTCTTTTTAAGCCAGTGTAAACTATTGTCAGCTATCCTCTACCATGACCACCCCCAATCAGTCAGTTGGCTAATATTTTTGTCGATGGCATTGTAGGGATTTGAAAGAGAAGAAGGGGGTAGTCTCGTGGACCACATCTTGGAGACACTGTTCTGAATAAGGGTCAGCATGGAAAAATGCAAAGATTACTGGAGAGGCAGAAACACTGGGATTGGGATTGAGGTGGGGATGGAGAGGAAGATTGGCACTGAGTTGAAGGTTTTGGAATAACATGTTACCCTCAAAGTTAAATAGGTTTCTTGTGCAGTGTTGAGATACTCTGGTGATGGAGCTATGGGAATCCCTAAGATATCTGCTTGCCATTATTGGTTCTTCTGATAGTTCCCTCTTTGAAATATGGAAGTCTTGTCTGATATGCTCAGTAGTTGTGTATGTCTATCCAGATGCTAGCACTTACAATGTTTTAAGCCAGACTTGCATAATTCTGCTTGCCCACGGGGAGTAACTTTTTTGATGAACAAGTGAAATAAAACCTTTTTTTTCCCCATTATCAATCACGATTTTTAAGCATAGGTAAGTAGATTATGTGCTGGGGGTTGGATAATGTTCGTGACAGTTTTGCAAAATGAAAGTAGAAAAAAATCTACACAGTGTAAAGGATTGAGCTCATATCTTGGTATCTCTGCATCTTGAAAACACCTTGCAATTTCCATAAATACCATAGGGCAATTTCTTTTCCATTTCTCCATATTTGTACTGGTCTGTTGGAGAGCAAATTTTAACCTAGCAAAGTGCTGGGTTGAAACTAATTCTGCTTGAAGTACAAAGCTTGGAGCCTGTGTTTCGTTGGTGCTTTGACCAAAGAAGTTAATGTTATCTCCCAATGCATTGCAGCTAGGGAATCAACATTAATCTTGTTAAATTCGTCATAAGAAAATTTTATTTTTACCAGCTGTGCTCTATCTCTTGTACCTTGGTGCCCTGATTTTGTTTTATTCACACCGAATTCGTGAGACAGGTTATTTCCACACTGGCTTCCCTGCTTTTACACCATCTCTCTCAAAAGCCTTATGTGGAGATTTGCTTCTCATGCAAATACTATGAAAACAGTGTATTATCGATGGTTGGTATGCATAGTGTCATTCATGCTCATACTGGAGCATTATTAGCATAAACATCCAAAGGCAAAACAATTTGCAAATAATCTTTGCTGTGTGGCCCCTTTGATAGTACTTTGTTTAGTTTTCCTTGACTGGAGAACGAAAAAGGGAAGAAATGGTTAATGGTGCCATGCTCTGGGGAAAGCTCTTTTTGCTGATGCAGTAGGGAATATGCACTGAGCTGAAACAGTTGTATGTATGAGATGCAGACCTTTGTCTCCCAAATTCCACCCTTTTCTCTACACATGTGCAGACAAGCACAAAAACCACCTTTGGGATTTGGATGGCACACTGACTGCTTTGCCACCTCTAATGTGGAATGCCATTGTCACCCCAGAGCACAAATGCTGTTTAAATGATTGGCTGGCTGGCCCAGCTTGTCATTTGGTTACGCAGACTTTTCTCTTAATTTCAGTCTCAGGGTTTACTGTTTGCTGTTACTGAATGGCTGGGTCAGTTTGCAGAGCTGTCCTCTATGGCTTGTCTACACTGGCACTTTACAGTGCTGCAACTTTCTTGCTCAGGGGTGTGAAAAAAACACTCCCCTGAGCACTGCAAGTTTCAGTGCTGTAAAGTGCCAGTTTAAACAGTGCACCAGTACTGGGAGCTATCCTCCTCATGGAGGTGGGGTTTTTATAGCAATGGGAGAGATCTCTGTGCTGGGAATACGCCAGTCACGTTAAAACACAGCTGCGGCCAGCACTTTAACATTGCCAGTAAAGACATGCCCTGTAACTGGGGCTTCCAGGTTGCCAGAAAAGAAACAAGCACTTTCTGGCAAATGAAAAACCCAGTTTTCCCATCCTCTTTGCTCTATATCTTCAGCTTACCTTGGTTTCAACAACGCTAGCTGTAACACCTGCTCTGACAGTGAGTGAGATTTTTGAAACTGACAGCTGGGAGGATGGAGGCCAAAAACCAATGTAAAATCTTCATGTAGAGTCTTTTGAGTGTAAATTGAAATCCTAAGGCTAAGTCTAATAGTTAGAACATCTCTTCTGTAGGAGCTGATGTGGGTATCTGATAAATGGAAGAAAAACACCTTTTGTAAGAACTGTGCGTATAATAAGCAAGAGGGCTGTATTTGCAGATTCTGACACAGACCTAATAGTGCTAAGTTCCTGGCATTTTTAAGGAGGTTAAATAAATGGTGTATATATTTTATGAGGCAAATATATGCTATTGTCATTATTCTGCCACTATTGTTTGTCCCCTATACCCGCTATTAGAAGCTGCAAATTTGCTGGTTGGGTTCAGCTTCACTTTCATGAACGGATCATCTGCAGCTCTTTCTCTCTCCCGTTTTCCCTGTCTTGAGTCCAAGTGGCAGTCAGCCATTGTGGGATTGCACACAACTTCACTGGCATGTCTCTCTCAGCAGTTTGCTTACACAAACACCATCTTACAGCAGGTGGAATGGGTCGTGTACTCCTCGTTTAATCAATACTCTCATTGTTCTTTCAGATTTTGGGTTCAGTAACATCTTCACACCTGGCCAGCTGCTTAAAACCTGGTGTGGGAGTCCCCCATATGCGGCCCCCGAGCTCTTTGAAGGGAAGGAATATGATGGGCCGAAGGTTGACATTTGGGTATGCAGTGAACATATCTGTATTTTGCTTTGATCTCATATCCCTGCTCTTTACATGTGGCTTTGCTTCCAAAGCACTGAATTCACTTCTTGTAGGAAGCACTCACTTGTGGAAATAGTGTTATTCAAAGAGACGTAACTTTTTATTCCAGCTATTCAATTGCATGCTTCTTGTTATTAGGCACTGTACTTAATATTTTAAGATTAGTCTAGAAATATGTGTACATTTTGATCTGGTCTTAAGAGTTAGATTCCCTTAATACTGAACAAGCAGAATAGCCAACTTCTCCCTGGTACCCGGTTTGACCTGGTGTAGTTATTTCTAGCAAATAAAGATCCTATCCCTCAGAACAGAGCATTTAAAAGGGCACAATGAAGGCAAAAGGCCCAAAATAAGAATGCTAGCAGCTGCCTTCCCATCACACATCAGTCAGTCATTTGAAACAGTCTCCCTTACAGGCACATTAGCTGTTTGATAACAGCTCTGCAAAAGCAGAGCTATAGCAGCCTTGCAATTTTGGTTCCAAACTGGGCATGAGGTTTGGTGCCATTCTGGTGTGCAATTCCTGCCATCCTTCCATTTTCCTGGCCGGATTGTCTGTGCGCATTAAGAAGGGGCTCAGGAGGGTGGGCGAGAAGCATGGCATGAGTTAAGCTCTGGGTGTTCTTTGTGGAAGTACAGATGCCACAGAGCCACAACTGAATTTTTAACAAACTGTGTAACTCTGTTGAACCAAGTGGATTTATACTGGGGGTGATAGTTACCCAGAGTCTCCCCTTGTGGTGATGGAGGGCTGGGATTTTAGGATAGTTGCAGCCTTTGTTTCTGAGGCCTAAAAGCAGGCCTATCTCAGGCTTATCGTTTGAACAGATGTCTTTGGGGGGTTGAGCTAGGATCAGTTTAGGGCTCCTAAAACATGACAATATCCTAATTGTGTTTGCATTCTTCCAAAAGCTACAGCTGCTGCTCTTCCCTGCAATTTGCAGAGCCTCTCCTGTCCCCTTTGACATTGCTAATGTGTGTCCAATCTTTGTTTTGAACACAGAGTCTTGGTGTGGTCCTGTATGTGCTGGTCTGTGGTGCTCTGCCCTTCGATGGGAGTACTCTGCAGAATCTGCGGGCAAGGGTGCTTAGTGGGAAATTTCGCATTCCATTTTTTATGTCCACAGGTAAGGCCAGATTTCTTTGCCCTGGGGTTTCTGAAACTGTTTGTTCGCAGGCACTAACCGAGGCTTCCTGCTCTGAGTGTCTTTTTGGAGTAGTTGAGATTCAATACCAGCTGGCTGAATTGATTTATTTTGTTTCTATCTTCAGATAAAGGACATTTCTACCCATCAAGTAGCTGTATGGGTTGAGCACTAATATCTAACATGTAAGCTGTATTGATTTCTGAATTCCTGAGAACTTCTCAATCAATTTTCTTTTGAAAATTTCAGCTCCCATCTATCTAACCTTGCATGTCATAGACTGCTGTCAATACATGACTAAAATATTAGTGAGGGCAGGTTTTTAGTAGCTCTGGTAAGGTGGAAAGTCTGAAAACACACCAGGCCTAGGAATCTGAAACCTTTTACCATTTCTCCCTAAGAGAGGATAATTTCAGAGGCCCTCTGGTAAGTACTGTTAATAATCCTGAATTTGTCTTCAGTTTCTGAGAGAACCCCCTTGAGGACACCGATACATGGGCTTCTGGAATAGAGGGTGTTCTAGGCTCAACAGAAAGAAATTCTCCTGAAAGATTAGCTTGATTCCATTTAAAATAAAAACAAGTTCTCTCTGAAAATGGCTGTGTTGGAGCTCCTTATCTACAACTCTGAATAGAGAGACACCTGCTTTTCTGATGGCTAGTTACTGAGCAGCTTGATTTGTTTTTTTCTATTCTCGTTCCTTTAGGGTAGGTTAGTAGTTAAACATAGCATAGGGCTAGTCCAGAGCCACATCACCATAAAGCCAAGCTGCATTTCATTCCCCAAAGAGCCTCACCTGTGAATGTGTAAAGGGCTCCAGTCTGTTTCTTTGTGCTCAAACATTTAACCTTTCAAAGTCAGCTCTAATTAAATATGTTGCTGACTTTATGTACATACCAATATAGCCATTGGGAACCGGGAGATATCCGTAAATTGATCTTCACTTCCTTTGCCAAGTGGTGGGAGGCTGCAAGGATTTTTTAAAAATCCATTTCTTCACTATGTAGATGGGACTGAAGTGCTGAGCAGGAGTTTGCAGATAGTCTTTTCTTTCCTTATCCTTCTTTCCCCCTTTTTCGCTCCACACGTACACACTAGCTGTGTGAAACTACAGTATCCTGCTTGCAGCTAGGGACAGTGCTCTGTGCAGCCTTCTTCAAGGACTGCTGCTAGTGTAGCACATTCTTGTGCATAACTCCCATCTGTCTCAGCACTGGCCTCATCTGGTCTCTTTCTCACTGCAGTTCAGTGACCACTAGTGACCTGGTTCTCAAGAGCTGAAATATCCCTGGCATTGTGAAAGCTGGGGATTGTCATGCTTCTGCTATGTATGAGTATGTCCAAAGCGGGCTGTTGCCTTAGCAAGCATGCAAGAGAGTGTCTAAGTGAGCCTTTCGCATCTATCCATCCTGCAAATGACACTTGTACAGTACACAGATGACATAGACATGAGCTTTCATTATTGATAAGCAGTGCTTCCTTAATAAAGCTGTGGTGTTTAGTGTGTTAATTTAGGGTTGAATGTTCCTTCTCAAAGACGCCCTCAGGAGACTGGTTTGCAGATTACCACAGTTCTGTCTGCTGTAAATTCTTAATGGTAGTGGCTCTGAGTGCATTTTAAGTATTTTGGTTTTAATGCATGTCATCTTGAGGTCATTCCTGATCTTCCCACAGTACCAGACAGGACATAAAAATACTGAAGTGCTGTGCTGTTTCCATCAGTGTTTTCACCTTGGCAGGGCATGCTAGTTCACATCCATAACTAATTGTCTCAAGTACACTGGTTGCTTTTCAAGTGCCAGAGGAGTCATTTGATACACGTTGGGGAGAGACAAAGGAAGAGAAATGTATACTTCCTGCACACCCTGAATCCTTCTCTTATATGCATGCACAAAATACTTTGAAGGCCAAGTGGGTGAGTTACTTCACCAGGCTTTCATCTTTGGGAATCCGGGGTCAAAAGATGAGTTGAGAGGCCATGTCCTAATCCTGGGTACTTATTTGCTTATCTCACATCTTCCCTGTACAGTTTGACACCATTGGCAGCTGCTGCTTATGCGGAAGTCAGCACTGCACAGTTGTGGAGGAGATTAGCACAAACATGTCTGCCCTAAATTGTAGGAAGCTTATTTCATGCTTACCTACAGTATACTCCGCTCTTAATTAATCTCTGTCTTCCACAAACACCAGTTCTTAAGTAGACTCTTAGCTGCATGTGCACATGGCATGCTTCCTTTCTTGTACCTTCTATTTTAGGTTTTTTATTTCCACCGGAGTCCCCAACTAATCGATAGCAGAAGTTTGGAACTAATGGTCAGATCCATGTTGCAGCTTGGAAACTCTCCCAAACTTTGTATTACTAGCAAAGCGATCTTCACTCCCAAACCTTCCTGTAATAAAGGATTAGTCCCTTCTTGGCATGGTGGCTATGCCACTGGGAGCCACATTGTGCCCTCCTACCTTGAGGATTTGTCTACACAGGGAAGCTATTTTTAATTAAAAGGTGTGAATTTAAAGCCCTGTAGCTGTTCTGCACCAACTCCCACATGTCCACACTTAGTCTACACTGCTTGCCTTTGTGCAGGTTAGGTTCGTTAGTCCATTTAGGAATTGGACTAAGCTGGCCCACACAAAGGCACTCTGAGTGGTATAAGAATGGCTACATGGGGAGTCGGTGTGGAATAAGCTTCCTCTGAGGCTTATTCAGACCCTGGTTTATTGCGCAACAGCCTCCCGGTCTAGAGAAGCTCTCGAGTGGGAACTTCATGGTGCTGCTCATCACAAATACAGGGCCAGAATCTGGCCTCTAATGTTAGTACAAGAGAATGCAGCTTGGAGGGAGACTTCAAAATAACGTTAAATAAACCCCCCTTAGACACATACCTCCAGAGAAGCAGATAAAGCGAGTCACCTTACTTTGGACATTAATCCTTCAGTTCTGAGCTGTGTTACAGGCACTGAGAAACTAGCATCCATTCAGCCCTGTCTGTGAACGAGAGACCTGACAAGCTGGCAGGAAATGAAGCAGGCTTAGCCTTAATCACAGTTATTAAATCTTGGGCAGTTCTTGGGGCACCTGGGATTAGTGTAAGGGGCAGGGAAAGAGAATGCTAGACTCATGCGGCTAGCTAGAGAGGGAGAGGAACTTCTTTAAAAACCCACCAATTGCTCTCCGTTTCGTTCCACTAGAATGCACTAGACACTGCAGAGGTCAGGACGGTCGCTTTAGGGGATGTAAGAGCAGCATAGGAAACTGTTTGACTTCAGTAGTGAAAAGAACAAGGGGATGTAAAGTGGAGTGTTCAGCAACTCCTGTAACTTACATGTGCCTTGGCTAATGGTCGGGTGCTGCTGCAGCTTTGTGTCCTTGTGCGACCATGCTGAAATGCCGCTGTAGGGGGGGAAACTGAGGAGGAGAAGCATGTTGCTCTTTTGAGTCTGTTGCTTCATGATTCTTTGCCATTGTAGCAAACTTCGCTGCGGTCCTGGCTCTTCAGAAGATGATGATGCAATTCCCTAGGCTCTCTCACTAGGGAATATGGAGGAAGGTTTTATACAGGTCACTAGCTTTACATAACCACTTCAGTTTCCAGGAAAGCAGCATCAGTTTTTACACGTGTAGGAAGGCAGGTTACCAAAGCCCCTTCACATCAATCCGAATGTTTCGCTTTGCTTTAGACTCTTTGGAGTTTATTGAAACCAACGTTAGTTATAAGCTGCACTCATGCTAAGGTCTCTTTCCTGGCCACTTGTGCTAGGCAATTCCCATCAAACCTGTCTGTCTGAAAAGGGGGCTGGACTGGGGGAAGAGGCACTGTGATTTCAGATTGCTTTGCTCTACAGGAGGAAGAGCGGAATTTAATTTCTGCTTCTTGGTTGGGCTGATTTTAGCACCACAATCCTTCAATGATAGTCTATCACTTCTGGAGACCTGGGTCCAAACCCTGACTTAGGTTCCAGTTGAGGGAGGTTTGCGGATCTCATCAGAGTTCCCCATTTTTCCAAAATATCACATTGCTAGGCATAATTCAGAGTAACTGCATAGAAGAGGTTTAAGCTGGGAATAGCAGCGGGTGCTGCAGATGCAGACTAAGGAGCACTGACAGAATTTGGGAGAGATGCTCAGGAACAGCAGACCAGCTGCAGGCCAGGACTGGGAAAGGGGGAAGGTGCGCTGGAGGAGGGACACCTTGGGCTGGGCTGAAGGTCATAGTGTGTGTAGGAATAAGCCCAGCAGGATAAGCTTTAGTGCAGGATCGAAGTAGATTGGCAGAGTTGTGGGGGATGCTTTCCCAGTTCCTGCCTACACTGTGCCTGTCTCAGACCAGCATTCTTGATATACTGGTGTGTGCACACAAATAATCTGATGGCGAGCGCTCCGCATGGTACTGTACTCAGCCTCTAAGAGCAGATCACCACTTTGTAGTTGCAACATTAAAGGGCATGTGTTTAACCAAAGGAATAATTTTCAGTGAATAATTGCGCTGCAGAGAGAATAGGGATCTCCTGTGGACAGTACTGCTGAATCATTATTGATTAGACTTCATTGTGACTTAACTACAAGCAACACAACATAAGCATTTTATCACTGGGGCTGCGAGAAGCATCATTTGTCATGTGTTTGGGGAATGCAGCATGTAAGGCTACTGCTAAAGTTGTATGCTAAAACTGCTAAGGCCCGGCTTGGCAAAGCCCTGGCTGGGATGATTTAGTTGGGGTTGGTCATTCTTTGAGCAGGGGGTTGGGTTAGATGACCTCCTGAGGTCCCTTCCAACCCTGATCTTCTGTGATTCTATGTATGGAGATACTGCTCAGCCCTGAGTTCAGTTAATCAAGAACAGAGCTGACTGAAATAGAAGCCAGCCAAAAGGCCCATCTTTGTGCTAGGCCCAGTTCAGTTCCTTTCAGGACTTCAGGCTAGATGATGAGGGGGATTAACTGGCAAAGCATTTCATATCTGTCTCCTAGTATATTGTGATCTCCCAAGCTAGCTTTGCTAAGTGGAGTGGCTTGCACCTTTCTAATGTCAAGATAGCAGCTGTCTGATCCAAAGTAACCTTCCTTGGTTTAGGTAGGTTTCCTAAAGCAGTTTTCTGCTGGGCTCTTAAGCCATGATACACTGGAGTGTATCATGCCAAGGAATCAACTGCCCTGCTTCCATCCTGAGTCCTTGGGACTTCAGTGAAAGAAATCTAATGCTTGCACTGAGGCAGAAATGTTGCACTAAAATGTGTAGTGCATCTAAAGCACTCCTCGGTCTGTCCAACCTCTGAGACAGCCAGAGTGCTGCTCACTTAGAGATGAGACACAGGGACACCCCACCCTCCGCCCCAGGATCCATTCATAACTTAATACTTCTGCTGTCGAAGGGCTGGGGCCTTGCATTCTCCATTGAAAGCGATACCTGTGTATCTTCTTTCACTGAAATACGCTGAGGTTTTTCTTGCTCTGAAGACTCAGTTGGCACAATGTGTGATCTAGGTAAGTGGTGTGAGCAGTAGCCGCTGCAGTTGGCAGTGGCTGCAGAAGGGGCATTCAGCGTGGTGCTTTGACATTTTTCATGGCTGAGATAAGAGAGATGCAGTATTTAAAAACTGGGCAGTTTATGGCTAGATATGATGTGAAAGAAACAACTTGTGTTTTATTCCTTTACATCTAAATTGTTGCTTAATTTCTTGAACAAGTTTTGATAGTTTTTTAAAAACCATCTGCACTGTGAATTTGCATCTTAATTCTATACTGTCCGTTCTTTTTTAGAGATTTTTGTGTTGTAAATAGGAAAAATCATGTTCATGAAAATGTTTAATTTGTTAACTGCAGACAAGGCTCCGTCTCTACTGGGGGACACTCCAGCTCACATTTTATAGCATGCTTTAATGGAAAAGTTAATTTGAAAGTAAGACCCTTTCTCTGGATCCAGGTTGAACTCGTCATCAGTTGACATGGTGTGAGCTTAGGTCAGGTGTGGTGGTGGTGCTTGTTGTTGTAAGGAAGTTGGGGAAATGCGTTTTCCTGCATTAAGCCTGCATTTGGTAATTCTGCCTTGGCAGCCTGTTAATGGTGATTGTGGTTTGCCCTTCAACCCTGAAATATGGGCTGTATTGCATTGCCAGAGTAAACAAATGGGTGGGGAGTAGACGTTTGCCACCTACAGGCTGTAACAAACATCACAGGGTGATTCTGATGGTTACTTGTTGAATGAAAGAGGGAGTTTATATTTCATTCAAAAACTGGACTTTGGTGTTGGCTGGTTTATAGGGGGAAGTACAGCATACTGAATTAAAGGTATACTGGCAGGGGTGGTATAGTTGTATGGTCTCAAGATATTTGACGGAGAAGGTGATGAGATCATGTCTTCTATTGGACCAACTGTTTGTTAGCGAGAGAGTCAAGCTTTTGCGCTTATATAGAGCTCTTCAGATCTAAAGATACACAGCCAGACAGATTTGGCCCCAAATATCAATACCTTCAAAGCAAGCTTCTGCAAAACCTAAATCCAATGAAAATGTTACCCCAGACTTGGAAAGTTGATTTTTGCTGTACTACCGCAGGGTCTGCACCAACACTGTCTTACACATCGCTATAAGGAAAAGAAAACCCATGCTCTTGAGTGGCAGAAGCCACTGGTGTCCCTTGGGGGTTGGGGTCTTTCTGCCCTTATGCCTTGCCAAACCTCCCGCAGTCACTAACTTCTGGTCAGCTGAGGGCTATTGTGGCACAGTGCCGCATGGGGTCCTGTTAACTTGCTGAGCTGGAGGTCTTGTTTTCATTTTGCTTTGGGTGGAGCGTGTGCCTAATTCTTGTAGATGCTAAACTCAGACATCAGATGTCTGCAATTTAATCCCACACTTGTGTCCAAGACTGAATCAGGCCTGACACAAGGCACGTGTATATTTGCTGTTTGTCAATGACCCTGTAGACAGAGTAGTGTTGTTGTCTGTTCCTTTGAAAAAATGCCCTTCTTCCTGACACAATGCAAAGCTGCGTCCCTCGGGAGGGGTTGCCCTTTGCTACCGGATTCCTCATTTTCTTACTGCTCTCTTGTAGAATGTGAGCACTTGATCCGCCACATGCTGGTGCTGGACCCAAGTAAGCGACTGTCAATGGAACAGATTTGCAAACACAAGTGGATGAAGCTCGGGGAAGCTGATGCAGAGTTTGACAGGGTGAGCAGGCAGAAAGGCTGTGGTATGTCTACGTGGTGAAAGGGTGTGGGGATTCAGTCTGTGGGCTTTAAAGAAGGAAGGCTGAGTACTGGCCCTGTGTGCGCATTGAAGACCATTAAAGCAGCTCAAAATCAAATTAATGTCCTGTGTGAAGAGTTCACAATTCCCAAGTGCAAGTATGCTGGTGGTACTTTCTCCCCACTGGGCTGTGCAGCTTACTCACTGTTGTGTGTGTCTTAGTGCCCTCTCCTCTCTTGGACTGTAGATCTTTCATCGTCTAGCATCTTAGTCTCGGTCTATCCAGGCCATTGGGTTTCTTTGATTGCCCTGCTGCTGCCATACCTGGGATCCTGGTTTCCGGTCACATTGGCTATGGGATATAGCTGGCCCCCAAGACCACATGCTAGTGTGAAGTGAGATGCTGTTTCTGCTCCTGCTTTTCCCTAGCAGGCCACTGTCCCCGCAGTGTTCAGATACTGGCCGTTAGCGCGGGCCTTCAAGCTGTAGACATGTGGCACTGGCGGTTTATGGCATGTGCCACCTAGTGACTCTGCCGCCCTGGGGGTGCTCGACAGTCTTTCTGTGCCCTTGCAGTTAATAGCCGAATGTCAGCACCTCAAGATTGAGCGGCAGATGGAAGCGCTGAATGAAGACGTGCTCTTAGCAATGGTGGAGATGGGGCTGGACAAAGAGCGCACGCTACAGGTAACGCGAACCAGCTTGTAAGTGCCTGCAGCTGATAAAGGTTGTGTTGGTGGCTGATCACACCTGCCAGTTAACACTTTCTTCTGCAGAGTGGGCCGGGGGGGAGGGGATTTGTTTACAGTACTAGAAAAAAAATAGCTATCTTCTTATCCTTGCCTTGCTAGTCCCTAAGGACAGACGCCTATGATCACTACAGTGCAATCTATAGCCTGCTCTGTGACCGATTAAAGAGACACAAGAACCTGCGCATTACCGCACCTCCCAGTGTGCCACGGACCATGACCTTCCCCACACCAGCTAACATCCAGGTGGGTCCCACATAGATGGGGCTGTTTCATCGCTGCAGGGTTAGTCATTGCTTCTCCCAGCCTTGAAAAGCTCAACGTGGTCAGAGCTTGTTTGTTTAGCTGGGTAAGTAAAATAACGTGAGTTTCTTCATGAACGTCCTCACCCTGGTAAGGAGAGAGGAGAAGATTCTTTGTCTGAGTGGTAGGTTTTCGTGTGTGTCCATGTTACTGTACTCCTGGGGTTTGCAACTTTCTGGCAATGAGACTGCAACTTTTAGTCTAATGTCTTTCATGCAAAGCCTGCCCCAACCCACTTGTAATACAGCGGCAGATGTCCGTACAGCCAAAGGGCGGAGAGGGGGCTATTCTGGCCTAAGAAGCGAAGAGTCCGTGACCTGGGATTGGTGTGAGGAAGCTGTTTCCATTGGCAGCAGGAGCAGGCTATCTCGCTTTAACAAAGGCCAGGCTGTGAGGAGGGGCACACAAGCTACTGAGTCGAGATGAGAGGAGTAGAGAGAGGAGCTCCTGAGGGGCGGGCTAAAGAGAACAGCTTAGAACTGCCTTCTGGATCTCCCCGCTCATCCCCCAGTGGCTGTACCGACATGCTGCTGGAGCCTAACTCTGTTTTGCTCGTCATGAAAAGGCTCCAGTTTCTGCTGTGCAGCACTGGGGAATGCAGCTGAGTTTCAATAGCAGGAGTCTGAGAAGGGAGCGTGGGTGGGAGAGATGGAGGAAGATGTAGTTGAATGTGGAGCTGGGATCCCTGCTGCAGGTGGCTAATGTGTTTGGAAGAAGGCGATCCCCCCCCGAGGAGGTGTGCTACCTGGGCTGTTAGTGACTGGCCAGTAAGAAGAGTTACAACCCGAAGGACCTTGCCGTAGATTGTAAAATGGAAAAGAAACCCCCCAGTTGCTCATCGTTTTACTTTCTTCTGCTTTGCAGGCAGAACAGGCAGGCAACACCGTGAGTATCAATGTGCCACAAGTCCAACTCATCAACCCTGAGAACCAAATCATAGAGGCAAGTCGATTTCCATTGCTGACTCCTGTGCAAAGCCTTTCTTAGTGACACACTGGGCTTCTGGTGGTTGATTTCAAAACCTTTTCTGTTTTTCCCACCCCAGACTGATGGAACAATGAACTTGGACAGTGACGAAGGGGAAGAGCCATCCCCAGAAGCCCTGGTCCGTTATCTCTCCATGAGAAGGCACACTGTTGGAGTCGCAGACCCACGGTTAGTATCAGGCTCTTTCTCCTGAGTGGGAGCAGAGGGACCCACTCTACCCCAACGGCAGTCTTTGTGAATCCATGGATGATGTTGCTCTGGCTTTCCATGGCCTCTTGGAGGCACTTGGGTACCATACTTTGATTTCGGGGTGGTAAGAAGCTCTTACACCTTTGGGTTTCTTCTGTTGAAAAGTCAGAGGTTTTATATAATCTATTTAAATGATGGCTTCACATGTTAATGGGAAAACACATGTCAAAAACACCCCCTTCAATATCTAGGAGTGAAATCCCTTTCCTTTTCTACTCCCGGCATATCTAGCTCTGAGGTGAATGGGGTGGCAGGGTGGGATTCTTGCTCGAAAACATAATTTTGGCTGGGTGGAGAAGGGAAGCGTGTGCCACTTGACTAGCAGAAATCCAGGTCTTTTCACTTGTGGCCTGGTTGGCAGACCTCTCAGGCAGGAACATGATTTCCTCCTTACCCCAATGAATCAGTTACTATTTCTGGCTGACTTTGTTTAATTGGAGGCCGTATTGGCCAGAGGGGCAAAGGAGGCCAGAAACCTACGAGCCACTTTATTTTTAATGTCATAGTGTCTAGAGATGGTCGTAATGCCAAGTGCAATTGTATTTTGCATTACTGGTTAGCCCTGGAAAATCCCAATTCTGAGCACCTAAGGGCACATTAAAAATAAAGAACTTGCTACACTTAAGATCCAGGCCCCACTCCTGAGCTGGAGAACTGCCCGGTGAAAGCCAGTGAGAAGTATAGCTGATGGTAGCAAGCATGTAGGTTGGTTTGTTTGGGTTATTTCTAAGTCCCATGTTTCTGAATGTGATTGCACAGCACGGAAGTGATGGAAGATCTCCAGAAGCTCCTTCCAGGCTTCCCTCGTGTCACTCCCCAGGCTCCGTTCCTGCAAGTGGCTCCAAACATGAACTTCATGCACAATATGCTGCCTATGCAGAACCTGCAGCCAACTGGCCAGCTGGAGTACAAGGTACCAACTACTGTGTGTGTTCCCCACAACCACAGCCAGTGCTATGTGCTGATACAGGCTGGAGCTCCTGGAGAAGCTCTGAGTCTGCTCCGTAGGTTTAATGATCGATTTAATCGCTCAGCCTGGACCTTAGCTCTGTTTGATGTCGCATACCGCCCGGGATTGTCTCTCTCGTAGTTCTGAGTAAAAACAAACACCCCACAATTTAAATTCCGAAACTCGTTTCATGGGGAGGGGGAGCTCAGAGATCGTAGTAACAAATCAGACTGGGGCCCTTGGCTTCCCAGAGGCCACACCTGTCTTGTGGCTGAAGCTCAGGGCTGGAAGTTGGAAGATCTGGGTTCTGCACCCAGCTCTGCCACTGACTGACTGACCGGAGTTTGGGAAGATCGTTCCACCACTCTGTGCTTCAGATTCCCCAGGAGTGAGGTGGTGAAGATCCTTCATCCCACCGAGGCCAGTGAGGCTGTTCTCTTGGTATTTATACAGTGCTCTAACGTCCTCCTTCGGGAGGCACTGGAGGAGGAGGAGTGTTCAGTGATAACTCCCCCTTGTTCTTCCTAGGAGCAGTCCTTGCTGCAGCCCCCGACTCTGCAGTTGTTGAATGGAATGGGCCCTCTGGGGCGACGGGCTTCAGACGGTGGAGCCAACATCCAACTCCACGCACAGCTGCTGAAGCGTCCTCGAGGCCCTTCCCCGCTCGTCACTATGACGCCAGTAAGTAGCAAAGGAAGGAGAGTTGGTGGCATGTTTATAAACACGTCCTCCTGCTGGCAGAACGGGCAGTGAAAGCTGGGGCGGGAGTGGCGAGTGTGAAAGAAATGCAGGGGCGGACAAGGAATGAAATGCCAGATTGCCAACGTTGTCAGGGACTCGCCATCTGCCTTTTGCTTTTGCTTTCCTTCCCCCGGGATGTTCATCCTACAATAGTGTTCCCTTTCTCCTGGCCCTCTCTACCCACCTGCTCTCCAGAGGTAAAACTGAAGTGGGATTCAAAGGAACCTTTTAAAACAGATGATGGCTTCATTGCTAGTATCAGCAAGTTCCTGGCTATGCTGTGACTGATGTCTTCTCCTCAGTGTGCAGTGTACAGAAAGGCTGGTAGCCCCTCTCTCCCGCAATGCCTGTGCTCCTGGAACTTAAACTACTGTAGCCCTTCAGTTACCATGTGCATCACAAGCACCTCTCCTTTCCTGGCAGCCCTTCCCTATCTCACAAGATCCTTCAATATTGCCACTTGCTTAGCATCTGGCTTTTGGTCTCCTCCTTCATGACACTGCCAGGGAGCCCCACGTTCAGAATTGGCGTGCCTGGCTGGCCATAGCCCCTATCTGAGTACTGCTGACCATTGGGGGCCAGCCCCCTCTTAGATTGTCTCCTTCCCACTGGAAGTGTCTGTGTCTGAGGAGTATTGTTCCAAGGTGAGTGTTATGTTCACTGTCCAGGTTTCTGATCTTTGGTCCTTTTTGTTGTCTTGGATCTTCCTGGGGTTGTCAGCTGGAATCTGCCCAGTTGAGTATCTTCCTCCTTCCATTAATGACCTGCACAAAATTGCTAGCACTAGAGGCCAGGTGTTTTGCTGCTGTGAGAAATGTGGTGTGCTGATGTTGAATGGCCCTTTTATTTCTCACTCGTTAGTAGTAACTGAAATATTTCTCCTCTTTAGAAGTGCTGAGAAGAGCATGATGTTTGTAACTCTCTCGCTAAAGTTGCTTTGCAACTGTCTTGCTTTATTTGATCAGAGAAAGGAGAATCTGCCAATGTTAATCTCCGGGGTGTTAATGTGTGCAGTGCTTCCCCCCAGAGGTGTGTGTATTACCGAGTTTCCTGCTAGCACAAGAAGCTGCCCCCATATAGGTTGCACTGTGTCAAGGGGAGATGGTGAGGGTGTGTTTTGGAGGAGGATTCTGAGTGCCCCCAAATGTCTGGTACTTAAATGTTCTTCCAGGAGGTCAGATTTCTGCAGGCCAAGATAGTGTTGAATAAGCCACCTTCTGGAGCCCATGGTTCGCCTTTCCTCTCTCCTCAGGCAGTGCCAGCGGTTACCCCTGTGGATGAGGAGAGCTCCGATGGGGAGCCGGATCAGGAAGCTGTGCAGAGGTAACATCCCATCTGTTGGCCTTTCCCCTTGTGCTGCTGGAGAGGCTCACCCTGTGGTGCCCTGAAGTTGATTTAAAAAAACCCACCCAATCAATCTTGTCCCAGGCTGCAGGTGTTGATTATGGTGAAGGTTTCAACTTTTCCTTATGTGTGCCTGTTTACACCAGGCAGTTACTCTACCTGACACTAACAGGCAAATGAATAATCCATAAAACAACTTGATGTCACCTGAAATTGTGCAGACTATTCGAGCAATAAGGGATCCAGAAACTCTCTGGGCACTAAACTCCTTTGCTTAGGGCATACCAGCATGCAAACCAAACTAACCTGCATAGTTAGTACTAAGACACTGCACCCTCCCTCATCCCTGCTGAGTGACTGGGGAAGTGGTCTCATTTTATCTGTGCAGCTTTTGGACCAAGACCTGCAGTAAACATCCAACTCTGATGCCTTGAAGTGAATTTGGTAAAAACTTGGGTATCTGTAGTCATTTAGACTTCTAGCCATAGCAGTAGGTCCTGAAAACAGTCTGCTCCAATATCGACTCCGAAACTTCACTTCTCTCCCCAGCCAAAATATGTACCGTTGTTCTTCCTCCAGCCGAAAACACTAACACTGCCCTCGCTAATATTTTCAATGTAGCTTTTGTGTAGCTAGCTTTTCTGCTAAGCAACTGGCGCGGGTGATCCTCCTTACTAGGTTTCATGGATTCTCCCCAGTTCTGGTGGGCAGGAACTTGGCAAGAACTGGCACTTTCTCAGCTTTTACGGATATTGTCCTTCCAAGAAGGATGCAAATAACTGCGGGGTGGGCAGCAGGCAGGTATAGACTTGGGGGAGTTGCTGCTAAAGCCATTTAATTCCCGATAATATTCCTAGAGCCCTTGTAAACTCCGCTGGTCCCAGTGCTGTAAAACAGAAGGGTTCTAATGGCGATGGGAAGTTGGGTACAACAGTGGCTTGTCCGGGGCATGTGCCAAGATTCCTTTGTCTGCTTGGCCTTAGAAAACAGCCAAACATGGTACACATTAAAGAATACCCTGTGCTTCCAGTGGCTAGGAGTCTGCACATTTTGGGTAGCCAGAGTGTGGCCCAAGAAGCTATACAGTGCCATCCATGCTCATTCTCATCTTTATTATGGAGGCATGGCCCTCAGACACTGCAGGCCCCAGTATGCCATGCTCTATACTGACAAAGAGGTCTTGCCCTCAGTCAGTACTCTCCAGTGATGGCACCATTCAGATCTGGGACCTGCAGTTTCCATGGGCCACAGCTCCAAACTGTAAAGCTGAACATACCTTTAGCTTCTTCCATTTGGGGCAAATAAGATGCAGCCTTGCAGCTCTTGGTAAATTGCCAACATGTCCTCAGCTGGCCAAGTGTAGAGTGTTCATATTTTAATATCTCTGCTTTCAGCCAAACCTTTTAAGGTGCCAAAAGTCAGGCTTGGCAAGCAGGGTTTTGAGACCAAGGGTAAAACGTGCAAAAATGTGTGCAGGACTTAGAAACTCAAGTCTCAGTGTAGGTCCATGGGATGCAGTTTCTGAGGTACCCAAGTCACCTTTGAAAACAAGGCATAGCTACTTTTGAAAATATTACCCCCAAATCCTTCTTGTGCACGCTTACGCCACATTCTCCATAGCCACTGGACGGGACCAGGCTTAAACTGTGCTTACGGGTGCACATTAACCCTCCAGCTCCCCACCCTCTTATAACATGCCACTAATCCCCATTAGATGAGTAAACAGTATTAACACCAGGGAGAGAAGCTAATATTTATCTTTTCAGAACACTGCTTTGAATGCCCTCTGCAATGACCGCAGAGCAACTTTTGCCCTTGTTTGTTTTAGGTTGCCTGCCCTTGAAATAGCGTGCATTCCATTGCCTGTGCCCAGGCACAATCACATCTCTTCAGAGCTTGCAAAACTTTTTTTCCACCCAAACACTTGCAGTTCATGATTGGATTGTTCCCTGGAGCCATGAATAAAGTGATTGTAGCAAACCACAATTGTGAAGCTCTTTGGGAAACTCTCCCTGTCTCCGTCCAATGGATCCTCAAACATTTAATGGCTCAGGTTTTGGCAAGTCACCACACCACTAAGTACTCTTCATTCTGTTAACTGGCTGCTTGTTGTGTCAATGGATAATGCTTTTTGCAGAGCCATAGTTTTAAGTGCTGCTGTTTCCCCTACTGTACAGGTTTTGTTACAGACTTTAAAAAGAAATCAGCGCCAAGTATTTGTAACCCCCATTTTACCCTCTGGCTTTGTGTAGGCCAGGAATCTTTGTAGCCTTAATTCCTCGCCCATGCAGCTTCACCTGAGTTAGCAATGGTGGGAGGATTAGTCTAGTCCAGGTACAGCCATTGATTCCACTCTATCCTCAAACCTTGTCGTCATTTGCACCATTGCTAGCACCTGAAAGCACTGACCTGATGCTTAGCCATCAGTGAATATCCAAGGATAGGTGCATCCTTTGCCATCTCACTGAATCAGGCCCTTCCTGCCTTGGCATCCAACAAAAACACAAAGGGAACAATAGGGCTAAAAATCCCCAAACCAGCCCTGAACTTGTCTACAGCCGAAGGTGGAGACTCTCAGGCGTTCGGAGCTGCTGCTCCAGGAAGGGCGTGGGCTGAATTTGCTCCTCACTTTCCTTTGCCGTTTTTGCTTTAGGCATCATTGGTGCAGCCTCCATACATTGATTCCCAGGCTCTGCTCAAAGTGTCCCAGAATGGGGACTAGATGGCGCACTTTACACACATGCTGTTCCTTTCTCGGAACGTACCTTCAGGTCCAGGCTAGATCATAACCACAGTGCAAAGGGCAGGTCAGAGCCTAATCTACAGGGGTGGTAGCGATGTCGTAAACACCATCATCTGATGTGGGACCATTCAACGTGCTGATCTCTGTTGCAGGTCAGGACTGAAGTGCGCAGGCTGAGCCCCATAGGGAAACATGCACAGTGCTGCGCTCTCGGGCCAAATGCTGTAAGCATTACTCATGAAAATAGCCCCACGTAGAGCATCTGATGTAAGGCAGAGAGTGCTATTACCCTTCAGCCTAGCACCACTCCAGGGGAAAGAATCCCTATAGAAGCTAACTAGTCACTAGGGCTAGATCTAAGTGAATGTGCGTGAGAATTCCAGGAGAGGAAGTAGGGCTTTTCTCCTGAGATGATGAATGGTCATTCTGTTTCTCACCAAGGTTGGCGTTGGAATAAAGCTGGCTGCGACTTCAATCCTCCGCTAAGCAGTTAACGTCCCTTTAATCTGACAGACATTGGCAGTATGGTTTGCTCTTTCATGGGTGTTTTACAACTCTCAGCAGGCTCTGAGCACTGCAGTGAGCATTTTTCTTTCCTAATTACTCTGGATTATCTGCTTCTGCTCCCTTCTTTTGGAGTATTCCCATCAGTCTCTTCCACTTATAAAATGTGCTCCTGCTTGTTGCAGATACTTGGCAAATAGGTCAAAAAGGCACACTCTGGCAATGACCAACCCTACAGCTGAAATCCCTCCAGACTTGCAGAGGCAGCTAGGACAGCAGTCTGTTCGATCCCGGGCTTGGGCTCCACACCTGGTACCCGATCAGCACCGGTGAGTAATGGCACCGGCCGTTCGGGCAGCTCTGTGCCAGGGAACCCGCTCAGATGTCGTCTGAATGGAGTGCAGAAAAAATCCAGCTTGGCATAAAGGGGTTAAAAGAAGAAAGGAGCAGACCCCCAAAGCAGAAGCTGGCTGGCCCGGTTGGACATGCTTCATTTCTGAGCGCACATGGGCTCCTCACCTGCTAAGTGCACAGTACACTCACGGGCAGGGATCAATTGGCTCTTCCCCTCCAGTCCCACGTCTGTGGCTGGAGATGATTTGCCAGGATGGCTGCCTTTGCCCTGGGGCTGGGATTAAGATTAAGCAATCCAGTTTAGTGAGTGCAAAGCTTTCTTAACGTACTAGAAGGCTCAACCCTGTGGCGAGCAGTAAATCTGCTATGGACTATTCAATAGTGGAATGCTGTATGAAAGGCTGCACCAGGAGTAAACTATATGAAGGTTTAGAAACCTCACTGCACCAGAGTTGTGTGTTTCCACTGCAGAGTCTCCGTGCAAAGCTCCCCGTTTATCATTTTGTTTCTAATCCGATCCTCTGGTGGAGAGGGTTGGGGGAGAACAAGTGTAACTTTTGTGACTGAGGGAACTACTGCAAAACTGGGTCCAAGCGAGCTAAAATTCTGGAGGAAGGGCCCTCCTGACTTTGAGAACTATTAATTCTACAGAGTCTTTTGGTGCTGCAGAAAATTGGAGACACTGCTGCCACAGACACATCATAAAAACTGCACCCCGACCCCAAAACACTGAGGGTGTAAAGCAAGTGTAAACTGTCATGCTCATTTCTCTTTGATTTCAGCTAGTCAATAATTGAGAAAGCAGTTACCTAGAAAACCAGATTTGGGCTTATGTTAAATCCCCTAACCAGCTCACACTCGCAAGCTTGTTACAGCTCGCTAGTGTGGCCAGATACCTGCTGAGCTGAGCGTTAGTGTAATCAGCTGAGACAGGTGAACTCTGAGCAGACTGAGTCGGCATGGGTGCCACGCTGGAACTCTAGAAGACAAAAGATAAACACTGAGTTACTCCAGGGTAGAAACACTTGTAGGGAGGCAGGAAAGGAGGAGTCAGGTTTCTTGGGTCACCAAGTGCTTTATAGGAAGAGAAGAAAAACAGTTGCAAAGTAAATAAACAGAAAATATTGCGTGTCCGGCTTCCAGGGTCTCTTCAGAATGGAGGTCTAAAGGAAGCCATTTAGATATTGTTGTAAGGCTCTTTAGACCGAGCCTATCCTGCCCCCTCTGACTCTCAGCTCTCATCATGTGTCTGCTCCTGTTTTCCAGTGCACAGGATAGCATTGGCCCATTCCAGATTCACAATAATGAGCATTTTACATGTCACAGCAGAGGACTGTTAGCCTGTGGGACTACAGACATGCCTGAGAGGAACTTGAAAATCAAATCTGGCCCCAGACCAAGCATCTGGAAGTCTCTGTACACGTCAGACAAAGCTAGTGGAAGGCTGTGTCTTGTAGTGTGACAAAACCTGCAGTAAACCACCAATTACTGGCTATTGGACAGCTGTCAGCTTTTATTCTGGTGCTTAACTTAGTCTATTTGAAACTGGTTTGTACTTATAAAGGTCTCAAAATACATTAGTCTAGAAAGCCAGTCTGGAGTGCCCCGGGCAGCGTTACTGTGCATCATCCTAGCATGCTTGGAAACCTGCTGCACAATGCTCATTTTCTTCATTCGCTTCTGCTGCCCGTTACAGCGTTGGAAGGTCAGATGGACAGATTTGGCTTGCTGACTGGCAGAAAGGGAATCTGAGAGCCAGCCAGCTCTAGCCTTAGTTGGAACATAGCTAACACTGTAAGTAATTGAAATACATTTTACCAAGCAGGGCTGAATATGTGAAAAGAACTGGAACTGACCTCCTGGAAATGTTACAACATGAATGAGAATCTGACTCCTGCCGGGGTCGCTTCTCCAGCAGAGATTCCATTTTGTCTTTCAGAGCAGGCTTCAGCAGAGAACTCTGAACATACAGAAAATATTTAAAGTACCAATTTGTCTGTCTAACGTAATTCAGTCTGAAGCACTACTGTATGGAGCTAGGTTATCTCCGGTTTGTTTTTACAACAAAACCATCCGCAGGGATGCTCCAAAGACTTGTTCCCTAAGGGCCTTTCACAGACAAAGACCATACTTGCAGCCATTCTGTTGTCCACGCGTTTTCTGTATGGATTGTATTGGTACAAAGCTAAACCTGTCTGGGCAGAGAAACTAAGTGGATTCTCTTGTGTTTGCTTTATTGGTGGGGAGAAAGCAGTGTTTTGTAATACTCAAAGATGTACACTTGGGTTTGATTCTTACATGGGAACCGAGATTGAAAGGGAAGTTTGGTCCTGGAAACAGTCACCACGTTCCTTCCACCCCCAGGTTTAGTGCCTCTCTGACCATGGATTCTAGCCTCTCTGGCTCAGAGTGGCTGCAGGATAGACCTGACAGCTCTGTAGTCAGCAGAATCTTTCCTGCCCGTGGGGTGTTAATCTTATCCACCCCATCCACTGATGGTGTGACACAGCAGTTTTTATCTGTGTGTACTGGAGACTTAGAAGTGTTTTTAAAACTCTTCTTTTGCCATTATTGGTTTTGTCTTGAGGGCCCCCTACAAGTGCAGCTTCCTTGTTTGACTGACACACACACACACATCGCTCTGTAGTCACATGAGGTGCAGCATTTGGCAGAACGTGTTCAGGTCAAAACTCCCTCATTTTCAAGGCCCGATGTGTGTTAGTGCTCGGAATAAACCAGTCTGACGGGCTCACCAGCATGTCATCTAGGAAATGGAAGATCCTGGAAGCCTGTGTGTGTGCTGAGAGAGGGCAGGTCTTACTGCTAGGTGGTGCTCTAAGCTTTATTGGCATCCCAATGGGAAGCCTCCATTTCCCACAGATGTCAAGGTTACTGGTGCACAAATTAATATTTTCCAGTTTTCCTCCTTTCCCGGGTGTCCATGGTATTTCTTTGCCCTTCTCTCAGTGAATCTGCAAGTGAAGCGACTGGGATAGGACTGGGGGGAGGTTATTATGCTGGTCCTAGTCCTGGGCTTGTTTAAATTAGAATTTCTAAGGTGCTGGCTGACTGTATTTTAACACTAGACTGAGCAGGCAAGCTCCAGCTGTGCTTGTTAAGGTCTCCACTTAGAGAACAGGCCTTGCCACAGAGAGACAGCTGTTCCGAGCAGCAAAATCACCTCGTCTAAGACAGCAGCATTCCTGACTGGCTCCTTCTTCCCCAATTCAGATAGATGAACATGCACAAAGTATTCCCATCCCACTGGAATATAGGGAAGTTCCAGCTTAGCAAAAATGTCACTGTGTAAACTGTGAGGTACAGTGACTGAAAAAGGCTCTCGGGTGGAGAAATGCCTTTCAGTTCTTAGCTGTTGAATGATTTCTGCAGGTCAGTGGAATCAAATGCCAGGCCAAGTCGTATGCCAGTTACAGGCTGGTGTCCCAGTTATAATCTAGTTAGGATATAAATCAGACTGGCAAAATCTTAAAGAAAATGTACTCACCCCAGCACCAAGTGGACTTGCTAACCCTGTACCCTGCCAGTGCTGAATAAACTAATGGCACTTTACTTCACACTCTGAAACAGAACTTCTGGGCAGGCAGAACTTGGCAGAGCTGATATAAATGAAGTGTGACTGTAGCTGAGTTTGGTTTTCAGCTGGCTTCACTAACCCACTTCCCCATGTGTTTAGCTCTGTTTACAAGGACTCAAACACCCTGCACCTCCCCACTGAGCGCTTCTCCCCGGTTCGCCGCTTTTCTGACGGTGCTGCCAGCATCCAGGCATTCAAAGCCCACCTGGAGAAGATGGGCAATAACAGCAGCATCAAACAGCTTCAGCAGGTAAAAGAGGAAAGTGGGATGCAACGGATCAGCTTAGGTCACTGACTTACTGGTAGAGGAAACAAAGGAGGAAACCTTTCCTGCTGCTTTGTCTCCAGGATCTAAACGTTCTTCAGAGCCGCAACTGGGAAGCATATCTTCTCTCTTCTGTGTATTTGAGTGTACTTCGTAGAATTGCAATCATCCTCTTTATTTCCGCTGCAGCCTGGGGTACCTCGAGGGCTTCCCCCTTTCCTGGGGACTTGACATATCACTGTAAAAACACATGTAAGGTCCGAGACATCAGGCTCAAGTGAGGAACGGGGGCCCTGATCCCTGTGCTCCCTAAAAACTGTCATTGAATTTCTCCCAAAGATTCGTGCACAATGAAACCAGTCCCCAGAATCCCATTTCAAAGTTGAAATGGTTGGTTCTTGGGCCTGGCCTGCTTGTTTGATTTGATCTGAATAACAATCCATGGTGTTGCACTAGGTGAGTAACCAGACTGAAGAACACTCTTGAAAATCCTCTTAGCCACTGCAGCTAAAAGCCACTGGTGCCTTGACCAGTTTTTAATGGCAGCGAAGTCCCATAGCGTGCTCTAACGTTCATTGAAAGGCCATTTTGCTCTGCTATGGCATAAATTGCATAGTCCTCTTTGACCTCAGTCAGAGTTCTGTCGTTGATTTCCGTTGGAGTTGGATTGGGCTCTAAGAAAGGCATTTCCGTATGCAACACAGCAGGAACACGAGATGCTAATTTAACCTTGGGGTTTTCACACCTGCTGCTTTTCACTTGCACTCCTTGCAATTGCAGTGTAAGGAGACTCGATAGGTTAGTTCCATGAGCATCTATTTCTTCCCCACTGTAGGAGAGAGCTGGGATGACCCTAGTATTAGACTCAAACATGCTGCTAACTGCATGAATTAGGATTTCTGTCCTGCAGTTTCTTCTTTTTCTCTGGCTCTTTCAGCCAAGGAGACTGCAGAGGGAAAGCCTGTTTTGCACAGCAGGGTTGCTGTACAGGAAGAGAGCATGTTGTGGGTATATTGAATTCATTACAGGAGTGTGAGCAACTACAGAAGATGTACGGTGGGCATATGGACGAGAGAACTCTGGAGAAGACACAGCAGCAGCACATGTTGTACCAGCAGGAGCAGCAGCATCAAATTCTCCATCAGCAGATTCAGGTACTGGAACCAGGACCATGCTCCCTGAATCCTAACCAGGTTTTCCTGCAGTGTCCCACAGATAGAGGTATTGAACGGCCTGGGGGGACTAGGGAGGAAAACGTCTACATGTGTGGCAAGTTAGATTGCTGGATCTGCTGTAATGAAGGGCGAGGGGGAAGGCTTTTCAAAAGCAGTGCATGAGCAGCCAGTAGGATAGCAAGAGCTTCTGTCTCAGCTTGATTCATTTATTGGCCCAAATTCTCTCCATCAAGATGGAACTGACTAATTGCAAATATTTTTTGTTCCCCTCCTTTCTGGTGCCTGGCTCAGGATTGTATTCGCCCACCTCAGCCATCTCCACCCTTGCAAGCTCCATGTGAAAACCAGCCAGCTCTGCTCACCCACCAGCTGCAGAGGTAAAGAAAGGGATTTGCTTTGGCAAAGTGCCGGGGGACGAGGGCGTGAGGCTGTCACTCGGTGATGCCCTGAGGCCCAATCCCGAGCCAGCTGGGATCATACAACCTTAGAGAACTGGGCCTCAGTCCTAGAGGCACGTGCAGGCTGCAGCTGGAGCTGTAGAAGCACATGTCTCTGGCAATCGGGCTCTTAGCATTTCTGACCAAGAGTTCCTGGAAAGTAACCGGATGGCACATCATTGTTTTAAATTGACATGGAACTGCTGCTTGTTGGCCGACTTGAAAACAAACGAGTTTCAATAATAGCATGAGCTATTTTTCTAGCACCTTGTACGCTAAGTCATTTATAAACACTCTTAAGACCCTTCCTCCTCCCCCCATTCCCTCTGTTGGCTAGCAAATATTATCCCATTTTACAGATGAGGAAGGCTGAGGCAGAGTGGGAGAGCCTTGCCATAGGTCATGATGAGTCAGGAATAGAATTCAGGATTCCTGAGTCCCAGGCTTATGCACTAACTACAGGGCCATACTCCCTTATCCAGATAGCTAATGAAGATTAAATAATAATTATGTTGCAAAGCCTTTAAGATTCTAAAGGAGTTTTTTATATTTATTTTTTTTAAAAGCACTTAGAATTCAGTTCTAAAACTTGAACAAGTGTCTTTATCAGGAAGAACGATTTACGAAGATGCTTATTTTCTTGTGTAGGTTACGGATTCAGCCATCTAGTCCACCCCCAAACCACCCTAATAATCATCTCTTCAGGCAGCCAAATAGCAGCCCCCCTCCTGTGAATAGCAGCATGCTACAGACTCATGGTAAGCACTGAATATACCAAGCCATCTGCCCTGTTGTGCAGGCCGCTTGTCAGAACCTTATGGTTTTAGAAAGCACTTGGGAAAATAGTTCATGTCTTCTCCAAATTCTAGTGCCTGGCGCAAAGAGCTGATACAAAGGATTCTCCATCTGGCACAAGGGGCAGGTGTTATCGGAGTACTTGAGGTGGATCTTGGCAACTGGAATATGTTGCATTTCATGTCATGAGATCCTTGCTTATCATTTCTGGGGGCTGGGAGGAGGGATATGATCTCTGATGATGTCAATAACTTTATACTGGTATTGTTTCTTTTGCCTTGCAAGTATTTCTAGCTGTGGCTGTGGTACGATGAAACTTTAGCTCCAAATAGTCACTGCAGTGAAATGCAGCTTGGTTCTGAAAATCTTCCCTCTGGCCCTGATAGCATCAGACGCTGTATCTGTTAAACAGAACGTGTTCTCGAGCCTTGCGAAAGTGCAGTGCAGGTACTCAAAGGGGCTGTTCTTCGTAGGTGCAGCCTCTCAGTCCCAGTTCCAAGGGATGCCTTCCCACAGCGCGATCTTCCAGCAGTCCGGTAACCGTTCCCCTCCCCCGAACGTGGCACTGACATGCATGGGCATGCCACAGCAATCACAGCCGCAGCAGGTCACCATCCAAGTGCAAGAGCCTGGAGATATGCTCAGCAACAGCCTTCTGCAAGGGGCAGCTGTGGCAGGGCAGGGCGTAGCCTCTCACCCCCGAGGCGTGTCCATCAACCCGAGTGCCAATCAGATCCAAATGCAGCATCGCGCTAACCTGATGGCTTCTCTCACGTACGGTCACAGGCCTCTGTCCAAGCAGCTCAGTGCTGATAGTGCAGAGTCGCACAGGTAAGGCCATTCTCTAACCGTTCTGCTCACCTAGGGAGGCGTGGAGGGGAGAAGGGGCGAGAAGAGAAAGCGAGTACGTGCGCCAAGGCTGTCTGTCTCCTGAGCACAGCACTTCATGCGCTGGTCACGTTATGGAGTTGGCTGGGATCCTTAGACTTCAGGGCTTTGTTAGTGGGCTGGGTGCTCTGACAGCCGGGGGGACGGGGGGATGAGGATTGTGTGAAGTCAGCACAATTCCTGGGCCCTGCGGGATAGGAAGCTGGCTTTCTGTCTAGGAATGCAGATCACTGCTCAAGTAGAGTCTTGTGCTTTAATAAGAGGGGAGAAATAAAGTACAGAGATGGTTTCTGATTGCCCTTTGTGCCTGGTCTGGTCGAAGCCTACACTCGCTCCAGCAGGGCGCTCTGCCTCTCACAGCACCTTTTCCCCATCTGTGCTCCCCCAACGCTCTCCAGAGACTTCAAAGGTTACTTCTCCCCTGGCCCTGCAGAGTCGCTCGATGAGCTGGGCGTGTACTCTTCTCCAGGCTCTGAGCGCATTGGCTCTGCAGCTGGGTGGCAAACCTTGGTCCCCTCCATTCCACACAGCGAGGGGCTCAGCCCGCCCCCCTGAGCGTGCACAGCCTGCTGGAGGTGATGGGGCGGTGATGCAGAGTGCCTGAGTGGTGGCGGCCTCCTCTGCAGTCGTGGATTTACTCTTGGCTGCTGCAACACAGTCACTGTCATTTCTTCTCCGCAGCTTGAACATGAACAGGTATCCCCCTGCTAACTATGACCAGGTGCACTTACATCCCCACCTGTTCTCAGATCAGGCCCGTGCATCCCCCAGCAACTACAGCCCATCAGCAGGGGTGGGATTCCCCACAACGCAGCAAGCCCTGAAAGTCCCTCAACTTGACCAGTTCCCCAGCTTCCCTCAAAGCTCACATCAGCAGCAGCCGCAGCACTACACGGCATCGGCACTACAGCAGGCCCTGCTGTCTCCAACTCCGCCAGATTACAGCCGACACCAGCAGGTACCGCACATCCTCCAGGGACTGCTTTCCCCCCGGCACTCGCTCACGGGGCACACGGACATGCGACTGCCCCCAGCAGAATTTGCACAGATCATCAAACGGCGGCAGCAGCAGCAGCAGCAGCAGCAGCAAGGATTTCAAGAATTGTTCAGGCATATGAGCCAAGGAGATGCTGGGAATATTGGCACCAGCATGGGCCAGAACCTATCAGAGCGTCAGTCGTTGTCTGTGCCTTATCAGAATGCTGACACCTACCATCACAACAGCCCCCAACACCTCTTAAAAATCAGGGCCCAAGAATGTATCCAGCAGGTACCGGCAGCAGTGGCACCGCATGGGTATGTACAGCAGCCAGCTCTGATCCATTCGGAGAGCATGGAGGAGGACTGTGCATGTGAGGGTGCCAGGGACAGCTTTCCGGACAATAAAAGTTCAAATGCGTTGACCAAAGGTGGCCATGAGAACCCACTGCTTTTAAATGCAGGAGGGCATGGGGACCCAGAGTCTCTGCTAGGAACTGCTAATCAGGGGCAGGAACTGGGGACGCATCATTACAGACATCAGCCAGCTACCGGATTCAGTAGGAATAAGGTGCCCAGCAGAGGTAAGACTTAGTGCTACTTGTGTACATGAAACAGGCTCTTCCAGTGTCAGATACACACCGCATGCAAGCAGAGATGACTGTGTATATCAGACAGAACTAGGAGTTTCAGTGACAGTCAACTTAGGGCGGAATTTTCCGGAGGTTTTTGGCTGTCAAGGCTGTAAGTAAATTGTGGACCTGTACAAACTTTGTACCAAGCACCGAGGAGGAGAATTGTTAAATAATAAAGGGACACTGCCAGACTCCTAGGACTTGGAATTTGATGACTATAACCTGCAGGTAATGAAAAAAGATCCTGGATTTCTGCTTTGCCTTTAGAGATGAGCTGCCAAGCGTTGGGTGGTTCATCTGTTTTTTTAAATTAAAAAATCTAGTGTCCCAGATTAAGGGAGTACGTGTGTATTAAATTATCCCTCCAGCCCAAGCTGTGACTCCTTCGCTAACCAGCAGACCCCAAGTCCAGGCAGTGCTACAAGGGGTCAGTGAAATGTACCCTGTAATGCACAGAGTCATTTCTTGGACCAGCTCCCTCTATTCCTGTAACAGAGAGCACTAACTGGTAGCCCCAGAGCGAGCTTGAATGGGCTGATTTAGGAAAACTGGTTCTTAAACTTGCTCCTAGTGAGTGCCTTGGGCCTGTTTTTGGTCCTGTGGAAACTACTTTCCCCTTTCCTGGTCTCCCCACCCACTGTCACTGTGGTGACAGAACAACGTGACGTATGGTCTCTTTAAGTGACTGTTCTCTTGCATTGTAGTTCAGTGCATTCCATGTGTTTAGAATTAATCTCCTGCCCACCCATTCCAGAGGGGCAAAGGCACTGAGCAGTGTCTTGGCAGGCCTGAGCAGGGTAGAGCTATATCTGCTGTAGGAATGAGATGCATCTCATCTGAAGCCACTCGCTTTCTCTTGACTCCCATGCTGTACTGGCACTTTGCTCTGGGATCCTTCAGAGCGAGGACTAGGGCGAGGAGTGGCCTGCCTTCACTGTGCATTTGGTGATTTAGATCACTAACGCGCTGGTCCTGGCAAACCTCCGTTATTCTGCTGTGCTTCAATTTCCAGGCCTGGCCCTGGGAACGGAGAGCACTGTCCTAGTGCAAGCAGGCTCTGGAAACGCCTTTTTTTTTTTAGTTCCTCTTTTTCCTGACCTGGGTCATTTTTATTATTGACACAGCTAAATAAACTGCATGTAAAATGGTGCAAATGACTAAAGAAGCCAAAAGCCATGCTTGTACCCCACTAATTGCTCTGGTAATATCATGACACACAGGAGAGTAGGACTTTAGACTGCAAGACTTTGTAAATGAGTAAAGACAAGTCAACATTTACCATAAATTGTGCAAGCTGCTCTGACAAAGGGAGGGAGTGGGCATGTGGCTGGTTGGAGTGT
This sequence comes from Dermatemys mawii, assembly GCA_007922305.1. NCBI lineage: Eukaryota > Metazoa > Chordata > Testudines > Dermatemydidae > Dermatemys > Dermatemys mawii. The sequence continues at coordinate 3,314,713 of ML677426.1, forward strand.
TAATATAGTCGATTGTACTCAAAGGTGTAGCTACCCTGACATTTTTTTCCTCCTTGTGTTTAATAACCCAGTTGGAATCTAGCCTTCACTCTTCCGGCTCCTATTGGGCTAACTTTTAAGCCACCCAGGCGCGCTTACGTACAAATTAAGTGAAATAAAACCTCAATGTAAATAGCACTGAAAAGTTCACTCCCACTCTGTTGCATACAAAACAACCCAAATGGTATCAGCAGCTCCGTGCACATGCACTGAAGAGCAACTTGGGGAGTACAGCCAGGGGGTATTTAAACCCAAACAAGTGTAACTGTGTGATGGTTTCTCTTGAATGATTGATTTTTCTCTCCTCCCAATCTCCCCCCCTCCCCTCCAAGGTTAGACTGTCAGCCTTGTCTTTGAGCTCCCCTAGTCACATTCACAATGTTGTTTGAATGGTTTTTAAATTGTAATTTCCCTTAAGAGGAAAATGTATTGTGGAAGCAATAGAGTAGATGTTTTCTCTTGAGAGATTATGAACCACTTCCTGGTCACTTGCACTTCAGTCTATACACTGAGGAGTTTGCTCTTCCTGGTTACAGTTCTCTGGCATTCCCGGTGAGTACTTTGATCCACGGACTTGCCCTATAGAAGCGTAATTGCGTGCTGGGACGTGGCGTAGATCGTGGGGCATGCCACCACACACTACTGCCTGTCACCGAGATCCTTATGAAGTGGCCCATTAGGTCGGATTTCAGTGACTTGCTTACGGGGTGTCGTGCCCCAGTTGCCATTCCGCTTTGAAGACGCTGCCCAGCCCAGGTTTCCAGCCCCAAACGCCTGGAGGGCACTCACTAATGTGGGGGAGGAACAACTTGCTGCTGTGTCACATGTGTTGTGTTGAAGCCGTGCAGGGAAGTGGGCACTAAACCATCTGTCTGGCACAGATGTGGATAAGTGACTCCTGCCATGGAGCTTTACCCTGCTCAGGTAGCAGCCGGGGGAAGGAAAGAATTCAGATTGGGGTTTGCAGTGAAACATGGATACAAATGTGAGCCTCCCAGCCTCTGTGTAATCTGGGTCTGACCATGAGAAGTGCTGACAGCAGTGGCAGCTGCAAGTGCTAAATGGTTTTTTTGCTTCGTGCGCTGTTTGTGTAGAGCAAGAGGTTCAGGAGGGAACTGCTCCCTTCGCTCAGGTGTATGGGCTGCCCTCCTGGACGCAGGCTGCTGGGCTTCATGGGCTGCTAACTGTGCCCCTCTCTCACTCCAGATTTCTACTGATGTTCTTTGGACAGCCCTTAGAGGCTGGTTGCTGTAAGCTGCCCACTCAGGCAACCGCTCCCACAGTTTGAACAGCAGCCAGAGCCGTGGGTGGGAGCAGTTGGTTCTCACTGCCTTTTCCCAACAGTTTGTTTTCCAGGGTAACTCAAGTTTTGTTTTGTTTTTCCAGGGAAGTGAGACTTGTTAACTGAGCTTAACCTTGTGGCCGTGCAGAGGGAGGCAAAGCCAGGACCCAGTCTTGTACTATTGCAAAATCTGCTCCCGTAACACCACAGCATGGTGAAGAGCCATGTCAAGTACCATGAGCAGTGCATTTCAGCAGTGAGCGGGGAGGCCATACGCTGGAGGGGCTAGTGACACTGGCATGGCTGAGGAATAGTTTGGGTAGACAGTCGAGTTGATCCACATGCAACACTTGTCTCTGCCAGCTCAGTCACAAGCTGGTTTGATCACAGATAACGCTGGTTAGATTAGGTTGGACTGTGGGCAAAGGGAGTGCTGGCACAAGATGCTAAAGCCCATCTTCATGTAGAGGGAGATTTGAACCCAGATTCTGTACCTAGTGATGAAACGCTACAACTCGTCCGTGGGAGCCAGGATATGTAAGTGCAGAGTGACCTAGAGTCCAGACCCATTCGCTGAGCAGGAATCCCAGATTCTGAAGTGCTCTTTGGCTGCAGAGTGAGAGACGGATGTTCTCTACTGGGAATAATGGGGAGGCCACACTATTGCTTTTGCTAAAATGTGGTCTCTTCCTTAGGACAGGTGCAGGTTCCCCCTGCATGCCTGAACTGTGTTCGGTTCCTAGGGCAGCACCGTTTGGGACCCAGTCCGGATGGCACTGAGACGAATGGATGTTCTGCTAAAGGTTTCATTGGGAGCAGGGTGATTCTTGAAACAGTGAATAGATCCTTTAAGGGAAATGCCAGGCATGAAATCTTGCTAAAGCAAAGAGACCACAGCTACCCCTGGTGTCACTCTATATACACCAATAGAATTACACTCTGGTTGGGTTTGTCCGCTAGTGTCCAATACTGACTTTGGAAGGGGCCTCTCCAAAGCAGTGCCGTACCTCTGCACAGTCACTGTACCAGGCAGCTCCTTTTACCCAGTCAAGAAGGGAGGAGCCCTGTAGCCCTGCGGCAGCCATCCTTGTGCCCAAGAGACATGGAGGAGCTACTCAGTGCAGCTCCAGAGTTGTGCTTGGTCCTTTCCTCTGCCCTGTGAGCTGTCACATTGTCCCTGAGTATTCCCAACACCTGGTAGCCTGGAGAGCAGGAAAACCAAAGCAGGGCCACCTCATGGTGCTGTATGGTGCCACACAGTGGCCTGGATAGACACCAGCTGAATGCCTGGTAGGCCCCCAGCAGCGGTTGCGTCTCCTGGCTTTGCAGCAAATTTACTTGAAGATCTCACAGATAGATGCTCCCCTTTCAACATCACTGATCCCGTGATTTCACCGAGTATCAGGCCCCAGAGCTGTAACGCTTGTGTAAAGAGCAGCTGGCCTGTTCTGCCAGCCTCAAAAACAGAGGTCCGGTTAATGGAACCGTATGCTCAGTGTGTGACAGGAGTGAGCAAGGATCACTTCGGAGTCCGCTGCGACCTGTAGTAACATTAGATTTTGCTTGATAGAAATGTAACCTTTGCCCTCAGACACAGCAGCTCCTGCAGGCAGTTATGGATGGACTTTGCCAGGCAAGATACTTGCACAGATACTCAGCTTCCTACAAACATTGTTGTAAAGGGCAAGGAGCAGTGGCTTGATACAGATTTAGTATCTTGGTAACTCCCTTTTCCAAGGTTATGCAGAATGGGCCTTCGGGGACCTTCATTATATGGAAACCATAAGCATCTCTTTCTGGAGTGGTCTCTTTCAGCGCATCTGACCCCTTCAAACAAGTGGGAGCAACAGGCCATCTTAGTACTGGACATGAACGAGGTTGTGGGGTGTCTCCCAGCATTGCGATAATGTTTGTTTCTCCTCAAATGTTCTGTGTCTGACTGAGGCAGAAATTGTGCATTCTTCCCTCTGAGTTCTCATGAAGTGATTCCGGTCGGCTGCCAGCTGTGACTGGGATCAGTTGTCAAGCCAGTAGTGAGATCCACTTGACTAGAGCAGGCCAGTCATGGTCTTTGGAGTCAAGAACAAATAAATCTGTGCTGCTCAGTCAGGAACAAGAAATCTCTGTCCACTTGATAGCCTATTCACACAGTCGCCACTGGCTTACGGATTGTTAATTCACACACACACACACACACACACACACATACACACACTCGATTTCTGAGATCCTGCCTGAGTTCTGCATTAAAGCAGTTACTCCATGTTATGTACCACTCAGGAAACCCCTGTCGTCTTGATACTAATCCCCTTTCTCTTTTGTCTAACTTCCAAGAATCCGCTGTAGGGAATTGTATGGACAGAAGTTCTCCAGGACAAGCTATGGAGATGCCCAGTCATAATGGATTGGGTTATTCTGCAAGACCAGCTCCCATTGAACACCACAGACCCAGGACTCTGCAGAGACATCACACCATACAGAACAGCGATGATGCCTATGTAGGTTTGAGAAGGTTCATGGCTGCCAGGCCTTATATACCGTGTAAAACATATTAGGAAGCGTGCATTCTAGGGCTGAGCAAATCGGTCATTCACTAGCCAAATACAGACCAGCTATAACTGGGGGGCTAACTTGGAATCCAGTGCTGTGCAGAGCAATGCGATAACATGCTTCCCCCTCTGCCTTTGGAACATCTCAACTGCACGTCTGTTGTGTACCGTGCAGTATATCAGGTGCTTTTAGCAGAGACCAACCCAAAAGTGAAATCGCCCACCTGTGGCTAACCAGGTATTGCCCAGTTCTCCCACATCTTCCCAAGTCTTTTCCTGCAGGGTCAAGTGCACCCTAGGGTGCCTCTGCTGAAAACAGTTGAGTTGCAGCAGGGCTGAATACAGCCCGGAGTGTCTTATAATCTGCAAAAGAACCAAACTTCCAGCCAGGCAAAACTGGTCAACAACCTAGCAGTGCAGTCTCAGCCCTTGAGGGATAGGAGCAGGGACAGCTGTGCTGAGTACTGGGTACATCAGCCCTTTGGGGTTAGGAAGCAGTTCTGCCGTAGTCAAGGCCTGGTGTAACTTTCCCTATAACTTACTAGTGTGCTGGAAGAAAATGTGCACTAGTGCATGTCTCCTTCGGTCCTGGGGGAGCACTGGGGTGTGACTCTCTCCTTCTGCCGTCTCTTAGGTCCAGTTGGATAACTTGCCTGGAATGAGTTTAATGGCTGGAAAAGCACTAAGCTCTGCTCGGATGTCTGATGCAGTACTCAGCCAGTCATCGCTCATGGCCAGCCAGCAGCTACATGCCAGGGAAAGCGAGGGTAAGGACTTCCCTGGGGCTGAAAAGGCATCTTGCAGAGGTGGTTGAATTCTGCTGTAATCTGGTTTGGGTCAGAAGCGACACTGATTTGTGCCATCCTGGTCTATCAGATACGAGTCCACACCATAGAGGCACTTCCCTTGGTGGTAGTCCTGTGCATGGAGCCAGCAGTGTACTAGACATGTTGTAAGACTGTCGAGTACAGTTGGCATTCTCTGTTTAAGTGTGGCCAAGGGCTGGAATAATAGATCTGCATTGGCAGAGCTGTGGAGACTGAAAGATCAGGAGTTGTCGCAGGTCACAATTGAGGTGTATTGGCCTTTTGCCTGTCAAAAGCTTGTACTGATAAACTCTAGCCACTCTTACCAGCCTCCCCACAGAGCATGTGCTGGTGCTTGTTTCCGGTGCAGCCCTTACAGACACTTGTCATTCTGGGTTGCGCTGCAGTTTCAAGCACATAGTGGTTTCCCTGTATAGTGGCGCTTGTCTTGGATTCCCGTGAAGCTCATGCTACGGGCTGGAATCCTTTCCAGACAGATTTCTACACACGCGTCTCATCTCCATTCTTCTCAAGGTCTGTCGTCCTCTCCTCTCCCGTGCGCCCTGAGCAGCAGGGAGACAGACGGGCTGTAGCACACAAGGCATAGTGTGACATCGGCCAAGTCCTGCTCACTGCAACGACTACTTGTTCAGAGGAGGGACAATCCTGCATGTGAGCCCTGCCCCTCACTTAGCACCTCAGACCTGCCTGAGCCCTCTGCCAGAAGCTCCAGTCAGCTGTGCTCTCCTGGGCCCTTGGTAGACTCCAGTGTCCCAGGTAGCAGAGAGAGATTTCTCCTTTTCGCCTGCAAATTCTGATGTTACTCTTTGGTCTTGCAGACTGTGGGGAAAGTTTGGAAGGTCAAGAGCACCCAAATCTAGCTGATGGCAGCCAGCATTTAAACACCTCTTGTTATCCATCTACGTGTATTACAGACGTCCTCCTGAGCTACAAGCACCCGGAGGTGCCCTTTGGGATGGAGCAGGCTGGGGTGTAGCAGGAAGGAGGGAGTGAGTATTTTTCTGTTGTTTCTGTAAGTTCAGATCTTCCCTTTTCTGCCTCTAGGGTAGATGTCCAGTACCAGTAGCCCATAGGCTAGATCTCTCTAGACAACGCCTTGCCTCTCCCTTAGCTGTGAGATTGAGTGTGAAGTTTAAGATAGAGGAAGTCATTGCCGAGCTTCCAAGGGTCAAACGATTGCACTGCTGACAGTGCCATGCTCATAGACTTGCTGCAGGTGACCATCAGTAGCTCCTCAGCCTTTCTGCTCTGTACAGTCTCTGGGTGGGAGCGCAGGGATTGGCAAGGGAAAGCCTCGGTCGTTGGTGCAAGAACAAGCACATTAAGCCATATCTCCCGTCTGCTGTGGTGCATGGGGAGAGTGGGGTCCATGCTGCAGGAGCCCAGAGGCAGCTCTCTGAACAGCTGCACAATGATTCATGCCTGTCTGTTTGGCTCGTCCCCTTTCTGTGGCGTGGCAGCTTTCAGGAGCCTCTGCTGCTGTTGGTGGATGGACACGGCACTCAAGATGGTAGTCTGTCGATCGGCGTGATCCTGTTAGCTGCATGGAGCAGGGGGACACCTCCTTTGCACATCTCCCTTTTCTTTTAAGCCCTTGAGGCATCGGTGGCATGAATGCTTCGGGCATGTAGCTGGCACCGTGTCAGGCTGGAGCATGGGGTGGGCAGAGAGATGTTTAAGGAGAAGTGTCTGTCTCCTCTCCTGGCCTTTAACACCCCTCCACCTCTTCTCTCTCTCTCTCTCTCTCTCTCTCTCTCTCTCTCTCTCTCTCTCTCTCTCTCTCTCTTCCAGGTTTTGTGTACAGCTTTGAAATGAAAAGGTCCATTTTAAACCAACAGTATCTAGCAGCATTGCGCCAAATCGCCATAGTATTTCTCACTGAAATATCATGGCTCCTTTCCTCATAATCAGTTCCTCAGTGTGTCGTTCCTTTGGTATCTTCCATTTTTGCCATATTTGCCTGTAACTCCAGCTGTCACAGAGCTAACCAGAGAACCCGAGTCCTACACCCTGTGTGAAAGGATTGACGGGTCTTGAGTTTTGCATTTGGTTTGGAGGGGGTTTTAAATGCGAAGGGCCAGGCAATCATGGACGGTGCAGACTCAGGCATTATCCCCTTCCACCTGCTCTTAAGACCTGTCCAACACCATCTTTTTCTGGGGACAAGTAGGAGAGGGTGGGACAAATGCCTTCCTGGAGCCTGCTGAATAGGGGAAGCAAGGGGCAGGAAGGGAATATGAGGCTCTGTCCTTTGGCAAGCAATAAGCAGAGCTCCTGAAAACCAAGTCCAAAACCAGAGTGGTTTTTCCAAGGTTCCAGCGCACCCCATGCCCCACAGGCCCAGCCCCAAGGGCAGAAGAAGGCCACGCTGTAGTTTTATTTCCATATCCTTTGCATCTGAACTGAGTGTGGGGCCCAGAGCTACACTGGGGCAAGAGCAAATCAGTCTCCCTTACCACACTGCTAGCCTCCCCAACCCACCCCCATCCGACCTGCGGAGCAAATTGCATCTCCCACCCCACTGGTTCTTCCAATGGATGGTTAGAACGCCCTGCAATGGTGCAATACGCTTTGTCTCTCTCGGCTTTGTCTGCTTTTCTCTTTCCCTTATTTGGGTCATTGTGCTAAAAGGATCATTTCCCCACCCCCCTCCTTTTTTAATACCTTTTCCTTTCAAACCCATGTACGAGCTTTCTTGTTTGTTTTTTTTCCTTCAGTTTAAAGTCAAGACAGGTTGTTTCTCTTTGTTTTTCTAGCTCTTCTTCCTGATAATGTAGGAATTGTTTTATGGTAAATGTTGTTGTTGTTTTTATTATTATAATTATAATTATTATTATTAATAAAAGACAAAAGGAATTTCTGTTTGAGAGAAATTTTTAACTAGATTCTGTTCTATTTGAATTGTGACTTGCACCTTTTGTTCAAAGTATTTTATTTCTTTTTAATGACATTGTACTTGTGACTGGTTTTTCTCTTGTGCCAGTGGCAGAAGTGGTGTTCTCCTTTATACAAATTCAGAAATGCATAGATCTTCTTTGTCATTCTTTTTAATTTCTTTCCTTGACTGATAGAAACCAATGCCCCTTCCAGTGGTTGGGGCTAAGGGAGTATTTTGTGTCATCATTGCCTTTGGAACTTTAAATGCTACAACTGAAAATTCCTTTTATTGACACTTTTTGGGAATTTTTTTTTAAATAAAGGAAAAATCAATCCAACCCTCCTGAATTTGCACAGAAGGAAGTGTGAGACCAGCATGGCAAAGGTTAATTTGCTATCACCATCTCTTCCCCAAAGCCCCCCAGCAATTGTCATAAATGGACCTGCAATTAGAAGAAAAGGAGAGGGGAGGGGAGAGAAGAAATCTGCAACCTACGAACAGTACCTCCCAGGTCAATGTTTCTAGAAAGCCTGATGTCACTCTGGCTTTATTGGTGTGTAGATGTCAAGTTACGTTTCTTTAACATGTGAAATAGGCAGTGTGTGTTGGGGTGGGGGTGGGGGACCCAGACAGGGCTTGCCGAACTTCAGTGAGAAGGTACCAAGAAACTGAAAGGCATTTTGACATTGCTCTGTATCTTTGATTTGTTTTCCTTTTGTTTACATGACATATTTCTGGGAGAGTTGACAGCCGCCCTACAGTAGCCATCCAAAAGAGAAGCAGGGACTTGCTTAACCGTGCCATTTCGCAGTATCACACTTTTTTATCATTGCTTTGTATTGTAGTAATCAATACGCGCAGTATATGTTGAATGTATATTAATATACTTTGCTATTATTTCTGTTTTTTGGAAATGTCCGAAGTATTTTTTTTTCTTCCTCGTTTATGCTGGACTAAAAACAAACAACTTTCAGTAAATCTTTAGTCCATTTTTTTGTGGGTCACTTGCAACTAGTAACTTAGTTGGACAGTGGGATCATGACAAATAAAATCATGATTATGATCTTGTGATCTCTTGTTTGTGTTGTTGCTCAATATCTGCTGCAAAGGAGAAGCCAGCCTGACTTGGATTCTCTGAATAGCGTCCCAGAAGTTGAAAGCTGCAGTGTGCCTGGATTGGCTGCTCTCCAGTTGCTGCATTTGTCTGTTATCCAATCTGCCATATGAAATCATCCTTGCTGGTGATCCCCTGACTTTTCAAAGCTGAAATAGACAGAATGGGGGATCCTGCATAACATGTGGAAACAGACTCCCTTGACCTGGTGAGCACCACCTGTGCTGAACACCTCAGGATGAAACTTACCAACCCAGTGGGTTTCAGCCTTTGGCCCGCAGACTGTGCCTAAGATTTCGAAGCCTCCATTCAATGTTTTTTAGGGGTCTGCAAATGAAAAAAGGGTTGGAAACCATTGTACTGACACATTGCTGGAAGGTGCGTAGTCAGGGGCTGGGCGTAGGGAAGCGCCAGGGAGTGGGAAGGTCTTTGAGGTCTTTGCCCATTTTTTCCAAAAGGACAAGCACTTCTCTAGGCCAGGTGACCTTTGATGCATCAGCTGTCAATGGATCGACTTCTTTGTGCATCTACATGCAGCCAATTGTTTTTAAAGGCAGCGCAGACCTCACTTAAGAAGCTGCCTGGCTTCTGGTATGAGATTTTATCAGCTTTGTTAATAAACTTACTCAGAAGATATGGGCAGGATTTGCATGTTCTATCTCCCTGGCCAACTGATCCCAGCTTCAGATGATGAAATGAAGACGTGCCAGAATTTTATTGTGCCTTCGTGTTCCTGGTAATTGTACTCTGATATGTGTCTCTGAAATCTCTCGTTTACCCGCCCTGCCCCCACCGGGAAGATACCACCTAAAACAAAGGAATTCCGAGTGGGAATGGCTAGTGCTGTTGTGATCTTACAGATACTCACAGGATCCCTCACAGTGTCTAAATTCCTCCTGTGCCTGCAGTGCTTGGAGATGGGTCCCTGCTGCTCTGTGAAAGTCCAGGTGCCAGGTTTCATTCAAACACACTCACAGCAGAACTGTGCAACTCCCATTCTGGGTTTGCCATGCAGAGTGTAAGGCCGGGGTTCTGCAAAGCACTGATGTGTGTGCTTCAAGTTAAGGCTGCTACAGTCCTTGACCCTTTCCCTCTTTTCCTGTTAGACTACAGTAAGTCCATCAAGTTCTCACCCTTTTAGCGGCTTACTGGTATTGACCAGGCCTTTATGCTTGTGATGGGGGAGTCACTGCTGCTTTCTCTCCCCAGTTTCTCTTGATGACAAACTCAGTCCTGGGGGCAGTTTGTTCTATCCCAGCCCAACCAAACTATACCTCTGTTACTCTTACGGTACTTGTTGACTATCGGTCTCGTGCCAGTATTTCGCCTTAGATGGAGTTTACCACCCGCTTTGGGCTGCATTCCCAAGCAACCCCGGAGGATTCAACCCGACGGGGCCCGTGGACGGTGTGAGGCCGGTGGCGACCCCTGGCGCGCCAGGACCGGGTTCTTCTTGGAGTCGGGTTGCTTGGGAATGCAGCCAAAAGTGGGTGGTATACCTCTGTTGTTGTTCTTCCCCATCTTTAACTTTCCTGTAGGGGGCAGGATCCATCCATCCTACCTGTCTCCTGTGCCCAGCCTCCCTTTCAAGCCAGCATGTGAAGAAATCGAACAAGCTGCCACTCAACTGGCATCTCAGTGAGTCCAGGTCCCTGGGCAGGGAGATTTAACCCATAACTGAAATGGAGCCACCTCGGGAGTGGAGCAAGGCACCTGCTTGGTACCAGCAATAGGATCCCCCTCCCCCCGGAAGGAAAAGGAAATTACAGATACAGCTGAAACTGCCAGAGCGTTGAGTGATTTGGGATGTAATGGCCCACCGTGGAGTTGTTGCCAGGACACTGGGGTCTATTCCTGTGGGCTGTAACAACTCCCTGGTGTCCTCTCCTGACAGAACAGCCCCCCTGCTCCACCGTGTCGTTGTGCGGGAAGAAGGAAGTTACCCAAATCCTTTCCTGCCCCAGTCGGGCCTTGCCACAAGCGATCCACCTGCTGGATGGGCGCTCACAACTGGAGGGGGAATGAAGTCTACAGGGCAGGAATAAGAAAGGCCTTAGGACCAAAGACAGAGTGTCCAAAACCACCAGGAAAGGTCTGTTCTGGGCGGGGGCAAGGGAATGACTTGCCTCAGACCGTCCCCAGCACTGGTGTGGCTAGAGACCAGCAGGTGCCTGTTTGTTCCCTGTCTGGGGCAGCTCCTGCCCACAGTGCGCAAGTTGCACCCTGCTCCTGGGCCATGTCTCTGTGAGCCAGACCAGAAAGGCGGGAGCCAGCTGGATCAGCCATGTGTGATAATGAAGCAACTGGTGTAGCAAATCCAGAGCATGCTGGTGTCTTTCAGCAGGAGCCCTTGCCAGCCCCATGATCCGATCCCTTTGTGCGGTTTGAGTGAGTTCTCTGCCCCCTTATCTCTGCTGCTGAATTCTCCCAGCAGCTCATGTCCATGTCCGTGAAGAGCAAATCGGACCAGTTTGCCCCCATTGCCAGGTCATTGCCCACACGTCCTGCAGCCAGTTGAAGGCCGGGTCCTGCCATCCATGGGGCACTCCACAGGTTGGGCTGCTGAGAAGGGCGGCCTCTTGCTATGGCTGTGAGGAATCCTCTTGGTTTAAATAGCCCAAAACAGGAGTTGACTCCGTGGCCTCATGCCCTCTTTTCCCCTGGCCCCACACAGACCAAAGGGGAAGTGCTACGGGGCGAGCCCCGTGTTCCTCAGGATGTTGCTTAGGTAAGTGGCTTGTCTTAGGATCGCCTGGGCTCTGGAGGTCGTCTTCAGGGCTGAGCCGTTCTCTCACCGAGGCTGGGAGTTGAGGGAGTTTGGCAGAGGCCAGGGCAGGAGACTGGGAGGCCAGAGCATTTGGTATTGCAGACTTTGAGCCCCACCTCCACTCCAGTGATCCTACGTTGCACCCACCAGCACCAGGCTCGCAGCCATTTGCCTGAGCACTGGGCACCCGGAGCGGCCTGCAAGTGGTTACTTTAGAGCTGGGATGTGGGGTTATGTGGTGGTTAGTGCAAGTTTCATTGTTTCAAAAGCAACAGACAGAGGCCTGAGGTGTCCTGAGAAAACCAGGCTAAATCCCCAAGGATGCAAATCTTGCTCACTGGCTCCCATCATATTCCAGGGGCTTCTGAAGGGCCAGGGGTAGGGAGGGTTCCCAATGTGGCTGGTGGAAAATCTGGGTCAGCTGAAGGGCAAACAGCCTGGCTGGTCTGGAGGCTCCCACGGCAGGATCCTGTTTGTTTTGGCCTCTCCTCCCAGGCAGTTGCTCCTTGATCGCACCCGTCCACAGCGGGGATGTGTTCGATCCTTGAACTCTATGCGCCACATAATCAGAACTTGGGAGTGCTTCCCTGAGCTTATCTCTGTGATAAATCCCCTCTCCAGTATAAATAGCAGCATTGGGGACGCCCGAGCCACACACAAGAGGAGCAGCAGCAGGAGCCAGAGAAGCTGGTAAGCGCCTCGATCCTTCTAGGAGTGTGACTTGCTGGGAATCATTCCTGGGGAGAGCTGGGGAGTCCTGCCCTGGCCTGAGGCGTTGGGGCCGCTTTCTGGCAGCCTCCCTCCGTCCTGGGAGGTTAAATGCCCTCGAGTGTATCGGCTATGAGAGGTGATGGCGGAGAGGCGAGATCCTAACCCCCACCCTGGAAGAACAAAATCCACAGCAGCATGGCCGGGAAGCAGGAAGATCATGGACCGTTAATCTGCCCACGGTCTCTGTCTGGGCACTTGGCACCCAATGGCTTTTGTTACATGGCCTCGCCAATCAGGCTGGTGCAGACCCCTGAGATGCCTTAAATGAGCCGGGGCAGAATGGGGCAACGCCAGGTGGGTAAGTGGCTCTCCCCTGGGGCTGTGGGGGGGAGGATAATGGCAGAAGGAGCCAGGCTTGTCCCAGATTGTCACCGTCCTCCAGCGATTAATCATCAACTGGCATCTCCTCGCTCTGTTAAGCAGTTTCTGTTTGTTCACTTGAGCCCCAAACCCCTTTCCTTCCCCAGGTTGAGAGACGCAGCCGAAGATGAGAGCAGGCGCCGTGATCCTCGCCCTGGTGTTCCTCACAGGTAGGGCCAAGACCCAGCACGAAACTGGGTGGCGGGGTGACTCCAGACACACCTGAGCAGACAGAGCAGAGTAGCTGCGTTCAGCCCAGGGCATGTGATGCCCAAGAAGTCAGAGCCCTGGGCAGGCCCGTGTGCCGTGCTGTGCAAGGGTCCAGGCTCAGGCAGTCCCTGCAGCAGACGTCCAGCCCAAAGTGACTCTAAAAGCTGTTTGGAGACTACTGCGCAATCAGACAGCACGCAGAGCCTCCAGGCGCCTGTCTGGGCCCAGGAGCAGAGAGGAGGCTGTCTGCGCAGGGAGAGCGTGGGCAGGTTCAGGGCTCGGAGAGAGGGGAAGGAGCAGAGGTTTGGGAGCCAGGAGCTCTGGAGGTATATCTTGGCTGGGCTGGGTAAGCCCACTGCCATAACCTCTCCAAACCAGAGAGATGTAAAACCAGCCTGGCTCCCCCAGGAAACCCTTCTTGCCCCGGGGACTCGGACAGCCAGGCACCATCCGCCAAGCCTGCAACTGGTAACACGCAGCTGCCAGCTCCAGCCCAGGGGCTGATCTGGGCAGGAGGTGCCGTGTGGTGAGTGTCTCTGGGGTGGGGTTTGATGTGGTAGTCCTGAGCCCTCTTGTGCTTTCCCTTGCAGGGACTCAGGCCCGTTTCTTCTGGCAGCATGAGGACCCCCAGACATCCCTGGATCGCCTCAAGGACACGGTCCAGGTCTACCTGGAGACCGTCAAGGCCAGTGGCAAGGAAGCCGTTGCCCAGTTTGAGTCTTCCGCCCTTGGCAAACAGCTTGAGTAAGTAGCTGACTCTGGGGAGGAGCAGGCCCTTTAGCCTTTTGCCATACATGTGCAGTCTGGGATGCCATCTCCCACATGGCGCCACTGCCCTCTGCTGGTTGGAATAGGAACTGCTCAGGGTCTCAGACCCCAGGACCCAGCCGCTAATGGTGATCACAAAGCGCTCTGCCCCTGGAGCTAAGGGGGCCTTTGTCCCTGCTGTCACAGTGGGGTGCCCAGGGGCCCACACTGCACAGCAGCAGGCAGCTGAGACGCCCCTCACCTTTGCGGTGGATCTAGCACTCTGCCTCCTTCCGCCACCAGAGAGCTGAGTGAGCCTTGTCGGCCCCAAGATTGTATGGGGAAAGTGAGGCATGGAAGAGGTTAAATCTACCATTGACTTGACCCAGAGCTGAGCTATCAGCCACTCTGAGGCCCCGGGCATCTCAAGCTGGGCACCCAAAATGTGTGAGCCCTTCTGGATCTGTGGGGTGAGGTGACTGGCCAGAGGGCGTCGGTGTTAGAGCTCAGGAGTTCCCGGGTCCCAGGGTTGGTCCCAGGACAAGGCAGCGGCTGGGAGCAGAGCCCATCTGCCGGCTGTACCTTCCCATCCCTCCTGGGAACAAGGCTGCATCTCCAGGGCCGTCCTGGGCTTTGCCAGGGGAGAGGGCATGTAGCGGGGTGTGACCCTGGCCCCGTTGTCTTCCCCTGCAGCCTGAAGCTGGCTGACAGCCTGGACTCCCTGACGGTGGCAGCGCAGAAACTGCAGGAGGACCTGGCTCCCTACTACAAGGAGACCTGGGAGCTGTGGGTGAAGGACACCGAGGCCCTGAAGCAGGAGCTGACCAAGGAGGTGGAGGAGGTGAAACAGAAGATCCAGCCCTTCCTGGAGCAGTTCTACAAGAAGTGGACGGAGGACGTGGAGGTCTATCGCCAGAAGCTGGCCCCCATCAGCGAGGAGCTGAAGGAGATGACCAAGCAGAAGGTGGAGGTGCTGAAGCAGAAGCTGACCCCGGTGGCCGAGGAGGCCCGGGACCGGCTGCGCGGGCACGTGGAGGAGTTGCGCAAGAACCTGACCCCCTACAGCGACGAGATGCGCCAGAAGCTGACCCAGAAGCTGCAGGAGATCCAGGAGAAGGGCTTCCCCCAGGCATCTGAGTACCAGGCCAAGGTGATCCAGCACCTCACTGCCTTCCGAGAGAAGGTCACGCCCATCGCGCAGGATTTCAAGGAGCGCCTCACCCCCTATGTCGAGAGCTTCAAGACCCGCCTCCTCACCCTGCTGGACAAACTCCGAAAGAACTTGGCCACAGTCAACTAGTGGCATCGGGCCAGGGACTGACACCCCCACCGCCCCCGTAGCCACAATGACCCCCCCTTGATCAGCCTCTGCTCTGCATTCCGCTGCTGCTCATGCCCATCTGGGCGAAGGCACCAGGTGTGCTCGCCTCCCCCCTCCCGCCCCGGCGCTGGGCCAAGCTGTCTCAGCCCTTTGGGGCTCAGTCACTTACGGATCAATCGCTGTTGAACGAGGGCCCCTCTGCTGCGGGGCTGGGGTGGAAACCAGCACACGGCCGTGGGGAGCCACTTCACAGCCCAGGATGAAGACCAGTCTGCTGGGAACATCTTGCCCAGAGCTCTCCTCCCTGCTCCTGGCTCGGGGCTCCCCCGGCCCCGCAGAACTCTTCGTTTA
This sequence comes from Dermatemys mawii, assembly GCA_007922305.1. Taxonomy (NCBI): domain Eukaryota; kingdom Metazoa; phylum Chordata; order Testudines; family Dermatemydidae; genus Dermatemys; species Dermatemys mawii. Next base: position 3,329,929 of record ML677426.1, read on the forward strand.
TCTTTCTTTGTTTTGTCAAATAAAAGTGATTTAAGTTACTGGGAGCTGGTGTTTGCCGGGGATTTCCGGGGGTGGGGGGGGCACTGAGGGCCCTGTGGGGCAAAGACCCAGGAGCAACATGGGCTGCAGGTTACTGAAGGGAAGGGAGATGCAGAGCAGGAGGGAGGTTGGGAGCCAGGAAGAGGGATGGTCTGCAGGTGAGGGGGGCAAGGGGAGCCTGTGGGGAGCTCTCCCAGGTGCTCTAGCAATCCCAGTGCAGGGCTGCAGAACCCTCTGAGCGGAGCGGGAGGTTGCCCCAGGGTGGCTCTTTCCAAGGGTGTTGATTGGAATCACCTTCCTGCAGGACTCAGCCACTGAGGGGCCCGTGTGCAAAGCCCAGCCCAAGCTGACAGCTTTGGCAGCCCCAGCAGGAGACACAGATGTGGAGCTGGAGGGCGCTGGGCAGCAGACGTGGGGTGCACGGCCATGGTGGCTCCCCAGGGGAATGAGGCCCCATGGAGCACAGGGGATGCACTCAGCTGGGCTTTTATAAACCTGCTGCTGAGGGGAGCATCAGCCAGCCGGGGGTGGCAGCTTGGAGGCAGGATCTGGTCCTGGCTGGTCGTAGAGGGTCAGGGCTGAGGGCCATGAGCGGAGCTGGCTAGGACCAGAGCGGATGCGGCACAAACGGTTGATTCGTCCAGAGCCGAGCAGGGCGGGATGCTTAGCTTGGCGTGAGCTGGGTCCTGCCAACTCATCTGCTCATGTTCCTGCAGCCATCTTGGGGGTTAGTGTGTGTATGTGCGCGCACACACCCACATCACACTGTGATGGGGCATCAGGCCAGGCCCTGGGGCCAGCTGCCCCCCCCCAGCAAAGCTGCAGGGTTGTGTGCCCTGCACTCTGGTCATTGCTGTTCAGGGAGCAGTGCTGGCTGTAGCCTGTTCCTTTATGCCCCCGTAGGCCTTGTTTCCATCTGCTTTTGGCGTGCCAGGGCCAAGCTGTGAGCCTGTGGTGGGGGTCTGCCATGCAGCAGTGTCTGCAATGGGGCAGGGCGGGGGGCAGCTGTGTTGCACAGCTCTGGGTTCAATAGCCGCCTGCCCGGCTATGCTTCCTGTAGGTTTAGACAAATCCACATCTTGACGCTAGCCGGGAGCACAGCCACCCTGCAGCCTGGCCCAAGACTTTCGGACACCTTGAAGGCACCTGATCCTGAGCAATTTCTGCAAATCCTGCCCCCTTTCCGGTGTCAGGCTGGGAGCCCCCAACCACAGCAGTGGCCTTGTTTTCTACCTCAAAGCATATTCTAGGCTGCTGCTGTTAAAGGGGCCAGGTTGCCACTAGATAACCAGCACCGCATCCCCCGGCCTCCTCTCACTGGAAACGCAGCCACGGTTCCTAGTTACCCAAGCAGGAGGTGGCACAAGGTGTGGGGGGGCATGCGCAGAAGGCCTGATGCTGACTTCGTTCATTGCCATGCAGCAAGCTGGGATGTGCCATGCCTGGGCATCCACCTGCATAGCTGGAGGATTGGGGCAGGGGCTGGCCTGGGAGCCAGAGCGCTCCCCTGACTCCTAGCCGGGGATGGTGGCCCATTGGCCAGTAAATCCCATTCTGGGCCATTGTTCCCAAATCCTAGCTGGTTCCGATGAGTCTCTCTCCCTTACCCCACGCGTACGTTGTAATGAATGAGGGGCCGGCGCTCCAGCCTGTTTTTTACATTCATAACCGATGCAGGCAGCCCCGAGGTGCCGGGACTCAGCCCTGCCCGAATCAAGAGCTGTCTTTACCGCGTGATGGGTATTGCCCGCAGAATGCAGACAGCTGCTCAAACACTGTGCTGCTTGCTCCTGGAAGCCCACTTCACTGCCTACAAGCTGTGCGCTCGCTCTCTGCAACACGCCAGGAAAAGCCACCCAACGCAGCACAAGTTTACTTTACTTTATTGCAAGACACATGACAAACTTTGAGTTAAGGTGATTTATAAGGGGGCGGGGGGGAACCAGCCTCTCCAAACCAACACACCAGCTGGTACCAAAATTCCTGTGCCCTGGTGGAAGTAGCAATGACCATGCCACGCTGAGTGGAGATTGAGTCAGTGACCAGACAGACAGGTGGGAAGGTGCTTAGAGGACGGATGCTGGGCTCTGTGCCCAGAGCAGGGAGTCAATTTGGTTACAATTTGCATTGCGCATCCTGCACCTGCTCTCCCTCAGCTGAGAATCCGACCGGAGCTGCTGCTGGGGGGCTCACTGCCCGGGCGGCTGGTACTCCCAGAGCTCAGAGAACTTGTCTTTTAGCACACCCCAGAACTGTTGAAGGTCCTCAGCGCGCGTATTGACCCAGTCCCTGAGGGATTAAACACATGGGGGGGGCAGAGGAGGAGGTTATAGTAAAATGGGGGGGGCTATATGCAAAGGTCTAAGACAGGCACTTTAATAATAGGGCTCAGTGCAATCAAGTGGTGAGTTACACCCAGACTGGGGCAGAGAGGCAAGGACAGTAGACTGGGTGTTGTGGGTCTCTGGCTGCCCCTGTGCTATAAAATGCTGCTTTAAGATGCAGCACGGGGGCGCTGGTGGGTGGGGCATGGCTCTTATAATCACACTGTCTTGCCTGAAACTCTGAGAAACCCAATGTCCCCAGGGTTCCCTCTGGGGGCTGGGGAACGGGCTGGACTAATGGGACTGGTGCACTGAGCCCCAGAACAAGTGCGGCACGGGTAGTGGCAATGCCAGCTTCCCCCGTCCTGTCCTGGGGTAACAAAGGGACCCTCTGGCCAAGGCCCCTTCAGTCCTGGCCCTTTCCCTGAACTGCCAATAAGACGACCGACTCATGGAGTATTGTGTGTCCTCAGAGGGACTGGACTGAGCCCCCTGCTCTGTCTCCGGCCGGTGCGCCTGGATTAGCCAGGTTGCATTCTGGGGCAGTCAGTGTTTGGGGTTTGCTGCACCCCACTGCCCAGGGGCGACAGCTCCCTCACCCCAGACCCCCGGCTCTGCTGGCAAAGGGGGCTGGGTACAAAAGCTGGCCAGGTGTTTGCCTCTGGGGAGAGGCACTGTGAGCAGACCAGCTGCTAGAGGCCTGCAGCCAGCCTGGAGGCAACTCGGGCGCTGACTTTGGGGTGTCTGTGGCCCTCACCTGGAGCTGAGGGACACTCAAGGTCCCGGGAGCTTTGTCACCGCCTTCCTGGGCCCAGGCTTGTACCCCAGCGTGTTCCAGCTGGTGGGCAGGGGCTGAGGCCCCAGCCTGGGTGCCAGGGCTCTCCGGAGGCTGGCTGTGCCTGGCAGGTTTGGGAAGAACCTGTGCTGAGAGGTAGGGGAGACCCCGGGGCAGAAGGGATTGGGGGGGGGGCGCGCACCTGGCCTGCTGAGCCACCTCGGATTCCTGCACCTTGCTGAGGGCGTCCTTGGCCGTCTGAGCCACGTGCTGGACGTACTCGTGCACCTTCTTCACGATGGTTTCCTCCTCCCCGGGGGCCTCCGCCCCTGCAAGCACAAACCAAGCCGTGGGGGGAGCGGGTGTGGGGGGTATTCACAGGAGTGCTGCGTGGAAGCCCTGGGCGCTCATTGTCCTGCTCTGCTCGGCTCCGGGGGAGCAGTCTGTCCAGCTCTGCCCGCCCCGCTTCGGGGGAGTGCGGAGAAGAGCAACAGGCAGGATCAAAGGGTTAGAAAACCTGGCCTAGGCGGCACGGTTCAGAGGTTTAGTCTTGAGGAAAGAAGACGGGGGAGGGACCTGCTCCTGGTCCTCACATAGGTTATGGGCCGCTATGAAGAGGACGGGGACCAGTTGTTCTCCATGTCCACTGAAGGCAGGACAAGACATAATGGGCTAAGTCTGCAGCCAGGGGAGATTTAGATGTTTTTACCTAGTATCTCACCGACCTCGAAGGGGAGTTCAGCTCTGGAATAACGTCCCAAGGGAGGTTGTGGGATCCTTGGCACTGGAGGTTTTTAAGAACACGTTGGACAAACAGCTGGCAGGGATGGTCTAGGTTCTGGTCCTGCCTCAGCATAGGGGGATGGGCTGGGTGGTCTCTCGAGGTCCCTTCCAGCCCCCAATTTCAGTGAGTTCCTCTCTGTCTCCTGCTGCCTCGTAACTAACTGCGCTTCCATGGGGCTTTCCTCCAACTCAGGGGCTGGGTGATTCCCCTTCCCTCATCCCCCCCCTGGCCCCCCCCCGGCCCTGGCCCCCCCCCCCCCCCCCCCCCCCCCCGCACCTTTCCCACCTCTTATACCGATTCCTTCCTCCCACCCCTCCCCACTCCCAGAGGGCTGGCGGCTCTTACGTGCCACGGCAGCGAGCAGCGCCAGGCCGAGGAGCGCGAGGAGGAGCAGGGCCTTCATGGTGCAGGCTGAGGAGAGAGCAGCGGAGCGGTGAAGAGCTGCAGGGGCCATCCCAGTGACAGCACCCTCGCCTGCCAGCCCCCCACTCTGGAGCCAAAGCCAGCCTGCTCCCTGCTGGGTGTGGTGCAGCCAACCCCACTAGCCTCAGGGCATGGGCCTGCCCCCAGGTCTCTCGCTGTGCCAGCGGCCGCACACCCGGCTGTACCGAGGCAGGACCAGCGCCCACGCCCCAGCCCGGCTCGTGAAGAGCCAGGAAGCGAGCAGCTGCTGCGAGTTGAGCCATGGGGGCAGGGTGGGCAACTGGGTTTGGCTCTGTGGCTAGGAAATAGGGGGGCTCAAAATAGACAGGCCCACCCTTGTGTCCCCCCACGCACCCCCAGCCCAGCAGCACGAAGCTGGGGGAAGGATGCCGTCTCCCCATACGCATACTGGCTCTGCCAAGCTGGGTTGGGGCTAGCGCCTAGCCCGGGGTCTTGGTTTGCAGCAGCTCTGGCCAGGGCCTTGAGCTCTGGCTCCACAGGCTGCAGTGGGGTGTGCTGGGGAGCCCGGCATGGTGAGCTGTGTGCTGAGGAGAAAGACTGGCAGCTGCCCCACGGAGGCAGAGGGGGCTGGCAGCCCCAGCCAGGCCAGGCCAGGCCCTCTCCAGCCCCAGCAGGCAGAGCACACAGTCCCTTCAGACACGTTGGGTCCCCTCCTGCTCTCCCCAGTGTCGGAGCCAGTGATGAGGCTGTTCCCACCGCCTCTGCCCTGCTACCAGCCTCCCCCAGCTCAGAACATAAGCAGGGAGGTTTGAGGGTCCGGTCTGCATGGGGGGGTCGTGCCATTAAGCTGCACAGACCTCCCGGGGGCAGCCTGCACCCGCTGTGCATGTGTGTGCACAGATCGTAGTACGAGGCATTCCCAGAGCATCTACGGGGACTCTGGAGGCTGGTTCACTGGGGGCCGGACTGGCTTTTCCCCGTCATCTTCTCCTCCCCGCTTGCAGACAGTGATGCTCTGCGGCTTGAAATGCAGCTGACTCCCCTCCAGGTGGGTGCAAGCCCCAGCCAGGCCCCCAGCCCTAGGCTCTAACGTGTCGGACTCCAAGCTTACCTGGCTGCGTTGCTTCCTGGGCTTTGCTAAGCAGCTAGAGCCCCGGCTTCACACTTTTATACCTGCCCCAGGAAGTGGCCTCCAGGGGCCATTTGGGCAAAGGTCAGCGGGGTGGCTTGGCCGGACCGCGGGGGGGGGGGGGCTGCATTTATGGCTCACACTCTTGCTGCCACACATACTCAGGGTCAGGCTGCAGGGGGCCCGCGGGAAGTTGAGAAATCCCTCAGCGACCCGGGGCCAAGGCTGCACACACAGACACAGACACACACACACACACATACACACACACACTGTGTGAGCGCTGCCAAGAGCCATGCTCCACACCCCAGCCTGTCCTGAGCTCCCTGCCCAGGGCCCAGGGGAGGCTGAAACGCTGTATATGGCACACGAATGACCTCCAGTGGCCTGCGTCCGGCTTGCATCAGCGGGCAGGGCACTGGAGCCAGCCATGCTCTGCCCCGGCTCTGGGGGCAGGCAGCATCCGGCTAGCTCCCCGAGGGCCTGGGGCAGGGCTGCACTGCCAGGGGGCACTAGTTCTGTGCTCGGCAGAGCAGCTCCTGAAGGCACCAAGAGCCGTGTGAGGCCTGGGCTGCTCCCCCGTTCTCCTGTGTAGCAGGAGGGGCAATGCCAGCCCCAGAGCCGAGGGGAAGGCTGGATTGCCTGGTAACTGAAGAATTTTCTGGGCCTTGCCCAGCTACTCCCCCTTGGAGAGTGGAGACCCAGGTCCAACCTGCTTCCTCCCAGGGAGGGAGAAGAGGAGCAGGGTGACCTTCTGGCTCTGGGACAGGTAACAGCCCCCAGCACTCCAGGCCATGTCATGCCCCAGGCACTTTGACCCCATAAGCACCAGCCTTAGGCCTGCTAGTTTCCAGGCAGGGCCCCAGGTCCAGAGCAGGCCCTGCTCAGCTGCAGCTCCAACACAGCTGAGCTGGATCAAGGTTTGGAGGGAGATGCCTGGGGCAAATCACAGCAGCAAACAGGGTCCAGCCCCAGTCCCTGCCCGGAGAGCTGGCAGGCTAAGCAGACAGACAGGCTGGCCCAGGGAGTTCCCCCTTTCCACAAGCGGGGAGCAGAGGCCCAGAGAGACTGGTCCCCAGGGGGAATCAGTGATAGCTCTTGGCATTGAACCAGGACACCTGCGTTCCCCAGCAGCATGGTCACAAGCAGCTCAGGACCTCCATGTCTCCAGGCTTGCTGGGTTTGGGAGGGGAGGGCTGGTAGGAACCACTTACACAGACCAGCCCCACCCACCTCCCACTCCTCGGTGCAGGTTTGCACCCGGACATCCCCCTCCTGCTGCTGCTGTTGGCATTTTCCTCCCTGAGGTCTCCGGGTTGGCAGCTAGCTGGGGCCTTCCTCGGCCAGGGCTCTTTGGACTCTGGTGGCGTCATCCCCCCGGAGCCCTGCCACTCACCCCAGTCCCCTTGAACTGTGAACCAGTGATAACATAGTACAGGTGAGTGTCAGCCGGGGCCAGGGAGCCCATGTGCTGCATCTGTGGGGAAGCTCTGGGTTGCAACTGGCTGGGGGATGAGCTGTGGGTGGGGTGGGGTGGGGTGGGGTGGGGGGGGAGGCAAGCTGGGTGCATGGTTGGGGGAATGGGGCTAGTCTTGCCCAGGAGACTATCTAACTTGCCCTTGGCTGGCCTCACAACTGGGGAAGCTCCCAGAGGGTTAAAGGCCGATTTGCCTCCAGCCTCAGCCCTGCGGTCAGGGGGAGCCTGTCTGTTGTGCAGATGCTTGTTGTGCCCAGGGCTGTAGCAGCAGGAGGGATGCTTAGCCAGGCTGTGTCCCAGCCTAATGAAGACGGGAGTGTTGTGGTGAGGTGGTTGGCGGAGCTGGGCACAGGGAAGGCTGGCAGAGACAGGTGTGTTGCGGTGCAGGGCTGAGGTGCGTCGGCAGACCTGCACTTAGGATGGAAGAATCCTATGCATTGCTACAGACTAGGGACCGGATGGCTAGGCAGCAGTTCTGCAGAAAAGGACCTAGGGTTACAGTGGACGAGAAGCTGCATATGAATCAGCAGTGTGCCCTTGTTGCCGAGAAGTCTAATAGCATTTTGGGTTGTATAAGCAGGGACATTGCCAGCAGATTGAGGGATGTGATCGTTCCCCTCTATTCAACATTGGTAACGCCTCATCTGAAGTACTGTGTCCAGTTTTGGGCCCCACACTACAAGAAGGATGTCGAAAAATTGGAAAGAGTCCAGAGGAGGACAACAAAAATGATTAGGGGGCCTGGAGCACATGACTTATGAGGAGAGGCTGAGAGAATTGGGATTGTTTAGTCTGCAGAAGAAAAAGGTGAGGAGAGATTTTGTAGCTGCTTTCAACTACCTGAAGGGGGGTTCCAAAGAGGATGGATCTAGACTGTTCTCAGTGGTACCAGGTGACAGAACAAGGAGTAATGATCTCAAGTTGCAGTGAGGGAGGTTTAGGTTGGATATTAGGAAATACTTTTTCCCTAGGAGGGTAGTGAAGCATGGGAATGGGTTCCCTAGGGAGGTGGTGGAATCTCCTTCCTTATCGTTTTTTTAAGGTCAGGCTTGACAAAGCCCTGGCTGGGATGGTTTAGTTGGAGTTGGTTCTGCTTTGAGCAGGGGGTTGGACTAGAACCTCCTGAGGTCCCTTCCCACCCTGGTATTCTATGATTCTGTGACCCATGGGATGGACCAGACGGTGCTTTCTGCAAGTCAGGATTGAAGTGTGTGAGCAGGGCCACACAGTAGCCGTGTGCGCAGTGCACCTCTGCTATGCCTGGCTCTGGCTCCGTCACACAGCACGACACACCTGGGCCCTCAGTAAGTAACTGAGTCCGAGAGGCAGGAGTGGAGCAGAGCCCAGCCTCGGAGCATCCCATGTGCGTTCAGACTTTGCCTCCCGCCCAGCCTTGGCAGCACCACGCTGGAAGCCAGGACTTTGACACCAGCGTCTGGTTAGCAAACACTCACCGACCATGTTGCTCAATCCAGCCCTGCCCGAAGCCAGCAGAGCAATGGAACCTGACCCCAGGGAGCGGGTGCCTCCCTCCATCTCTGCTGGGAGACTGGCCCTGCACTGGGCAGGAAAACCAAATAGCCACTTTGCCCATAAATACACCCGCCCCGCCCTGGACCCCATCTGGAGGTCTGGGCCAGGCTGGATCCACTCTGTACCCACCACTGTCCCGAGGTGTGCGGGGCACTGGCCTGCTGCCTGGGGCAAAGCATCTCAGGCCCCTCCCGGGTAGGCCAGTGAGAGCTGAGGCCAGGCGAAAGGAAGTGCTAGAGTCGCTGCACAAATGATCCCTAGGGCTCCCCGACCACGCGCAGCGTGACATCAGCTGGGGCTGGGAAACATTCCCCCTCCTGTGGGAGGCTACTGGGCAATTATTCTTTACTGGGCGCTGATGGCTTCCTCTGATGTGCCTCTGGGCCCCTGCCAGGCTGGGCACCGTGTGTGCTGGGGGTCAGGGGGCGGGAAGGCTTCCAAAATTTTTGTGCTGGGCTCCTGAGACCTTGTTGTGCCGCCGATCTGGCTGGGCCTGCGTCTGCCAAGGCCTGTCCAGTGCCGGCGCCTCGTACGGAAATCCTGGGCTTGCTTCCTCCTCTGGGCTCCCTGCTGCCTCCTCCCAGTGTTCCCAGAGCCACTCCACACCCCTTCCCCCCGTGCACACGCCGCGTGCTCTGGGGACACAGGCGTTCAACGCTCGAGGTCTGGCTGGGCGTTCGCTCTGTCCCTAGCTCCCCGTGTCTGACCCGAGCGTGCACTGCTAGCGTCCGCCCTGCTGGGCGCTGGAGAATCAGGCCTGGGCTGCTCTCGGTTCTTTAGCCTTCTTGGAACTGCTTTCTCCCACCTTGATCCAGGTGAGCTGGGGCGGCAGCCCCTCTCTGTCCACCTGCAGCATGGGGAATGGCCAGGCCTGCTGGGCAGTGCCTGAAGAACGGCCCATGGCAGGGGGAGTGGGGGAGGAAGGAACCACACTGAGTTTTGGGGTTTGGTCACAGTGCCGTCTTTCTGCATGACACGTCGTCATGCATGTCCCTCCACACACACACCCCTGTGTGGCGGGGGCGGGGGGGCGGTCTGGGGATGACCAAAAAATGGGTGGGATCCCCAGCGGGGAGCAATCGGTGCAGATCCAGCAGAGGCTCTGCACTGCTTCACATCAGCTGCGACTCTGGCCCAGTGGCCCGTGTTCTGTAATGACCCAGCGATGAGCTGAGCCGATGTCCCAAACGGCCAGGGCGCGGCTCAGCTCAAACTTTTCTTCTCAAAACCCCGGGACGGATGTACAAGAACCAAGCCCCTTGTCCCTAGGCCGTCCGGAGCCTGGGTGTGCCGGTTCCGGCAGGGCTTCAGTACAGACAGGGACCCCGGTGCACCTGGGAGCTGAGTGAGGACCAAAGGGTGGAACTGACGGTGAATGTACTTTGCCCATGTTACAAGAAGGGGAAACTGAGGCACCGAGCCAGGTGATGAGCCTTGCTCCAGAGCCTGCGAAATACAAAGCGCTGTCCCAGGGCAGCCCCCTCCTCTCTCTGCAGAGCTCCCCGCCGTGCTGGGCTGATTAACACCCCTGTTCCCAGCAGCTGAGACAGAGGGAGACGGGATCCCCCTCGGGCTTGGTCCGTATCGGACACTTCGGCCGCCTCAGTGGAAAGTTCCAGGCACGAGCCCTGGGCGGGACCCAGTTCTGCTCTCCCTCTGCCAGAGATAAACCCTGCAGGGTCCCCCCGCCCTGTCTCCGGCTTCAGATCCTGGCAGATAACAACACACTCGCGCACACGTCAGGAGCTTCCACGTCGGGTCCTTACTAAAGTCCAAGCCCTGGGGACTGGGTCACCAGCCCGCGTGGAAGCTGGCGGGGGCTGCTGGCTGCGGTATAAATACAGGCCAGCAGGGCACAGCCGGCAGCCGAGGAGCAGCAGCAGCACAGGTCAGCTGGCTGGGAGGGGGAGCAGCAGACAGCCTACCCCCTCTGGCAGGGGGCTGCAGCCCTGAGACCGCAGTGCCCTGCTGGGCACTGGTCCCTGGCTCTTCACTGCGCAGTG
>ML677426.1:3340386-3371486 GCA_007922305.1 Dermatemys mawii
CAGTCCCTGGCTCTTCACTGCGCAGTGCCCTGCTGGGCACTGGTCCCTGTCCCTGGCTCTTCACTGCGCAGTGCCCTGCTGGGCACTGGTCCCAGTCCCTGGCTCTTCACTGCGCAGTGTCTTGCTGGGGAAAGGCTGCAGGGGAAGCCAGGAGATAGGCAACTAAGGGTCTGTCTGGAGGAGTCACTGAGGGGGAGATGGGCCCTGGGATCCCAGCCTCAGCTGCCGTTCCCAAGTGAGCCGCAGCAACAGCTGAGCTGCGGGAAGCTCAGCCCTGCAAGAAGAAGGCGTGCTTTGATGGGGGTGGGGGAATCTCCAGCTGACCGGGTTCATCCCGCCCTGCCCTGTGACAGCGAGGGGCTTGGCGCGGGGTGGGAAAAAGCACGGTCCGGGCGCACAGGGAGTCTCACATATCTCATTCTCTGCAGAGTGGCTCCGTTTGTCTGGCCGGCCCCTGAACCCGACCCGCAGGATGTCTCTGAAGCCTGTCACCCTCACCCTGGCACTTCTCGCCATCACAGGTAAGGGAGAGCAACAGCCTCTCCTGTGGGCGGGTGCAGCCCTCTGGCTGGGGACTCTGTCAAGCTGTCTCCTGTCCCCATCCCCCTCTCCGCATCCTGCTCCGCAGAGCCACGGCCCTGCTGGACTCTTTGCACCTGTCTTGCTCAGGTCGGCTCCAGGGAGCGAGGCTACAGTTAAGGGGACAGGTGGTGTTACCCAGGCGTGTGCTCTGCAAGTCTGGACAAGGCCAAGGCCATGTGCTCGCAGGTCTGGCCAGCTCATCCATGCCATGGGGGGAGATGGCACCCGGGGCAAGGGGAGGCTCCCCACAGCTCCCATTCGGAAGGGTCTGGATGGAAAGGAAACCCCCGGGAATAGGCAAGGGGTGGGGCAGGCCCAGGCCTGGCTGCACAGGGTGTTGACACTGGCGCCCTTGTTTCTCCACAGGGGCCCATGCAGATGTCAGTGCCCAGCAGGTGGCCGATGTGGTCTGGAATTACTTCACCCAGCTGACCGGCAATGCCAAGGAGACGGTCGAGCAGATCCAGCCGTCTGAAATCAGCAAGCAGCTCAAGTGAGTGCAGCAGAGAGGCGGCCCCGGGCCCCCGCAGGATAACGTTGGGGGGTGATGCTGCGATCCGTAGAGAGGGGGGTGTTGGCGCCCGTGGGCAGGATGGGACCTGAGCAGGTTCTGGGGCTGGCACACAGAGGGAGAATAAAGCTCTGGGACTCGTTTCTCTGCACCATTCTAGGAGCTCCAACTGGACTAACCAGTAACACCAGAGCGCAAAGCAGCCATGAAAGAGAAGCCGGCTGCCCCCCATAACAAGGGTTTTTGGCCTGCCAGACTCACAGCCCCGCTAAGCGGGAGGGACCCATTCTCATGCAAAACAGGCTTGCAGGGAAACATGCCCCTCCCCAAAGTCAGGAGCAGGGTAGCTGGAAGAGACGGGGTTCCCTAAAGGCACCAAGGCAGGTTTGCAGCCCAGGGCTGCTCCAACAGAGATGGGTGCCCCGGGAACGCCGCTAGATGTGCGAGGTGCAGGGGCAAGGGCCCAGAAAGGGGACACTAGCCAGTGGGGGGGCAGTCCTTGAGGGGTCAGTGAATCAAGATAAGAGACTCGAGATTCTGAGCTTCCCTTCCCCCCTTCCCCAGCACCCTCTTCCAGGACAACCTGCAGAGCATCCACGCCTACGCCGGGGAGCTGCAGAAGAAGCTGATCCCCTTCGCCACTGAGCTGCATGCCAAGCTGAGCCAGGACTCGGAGACGCTGAAGGAGCAGATCCGGCAGGAGCTGGAGGAGCTGCGCCTCAAGCTGTCCCCGTACGCCGACGACGTGCACCAGCAGATCAGCAGGAACATCCAGGAGCTGCAGCTCAAGATAAGCCCCTATGCCGAGGAGCTGCGAGGCCACATCAACCAGAATGCGGATTTGCTGCGCGCGCAGCTGGCGCCCTACGCCCAAGAGCTGCGGGACAAGCTGCGGGAGAACGTGGACGGGCTCCAGGTCGCCCTGGCCCCCTACGCTGAGCAGCTCCAGCAGCAGATCGACACAAACGTGGCGGGCCTGAAAGAGAAGATGGCGCCCTTGGCCGATGAGCTCCAGGTTAAGATAGACCAGAACGTGGAGGAGCTGCGTAAGCAACTGGCTCCCTATGCCCAGGACGCACAGGACAAGCTCAACCACCAGCTCGAGGGCCTGGCCTTCCAGATGAAGAAGGGTGCAGCGGAGCTGCGGGCCAAGCTCGAGGAGCGCGTGGAGGAGCTGCGCCGGAAGCTGACCCCTTATGCCGAGGAGCTGAAGGAGAAGTTGCGCACGGACACCGAGGGCCTGCGCCTGTCCCTGGGCCCCTACGTGGAGGGCCTGAGCGGGCAGATGGGGCAGAAGATCGAGGAGTTCCGCCAGACCGTGGGCCCCTACGGGGAGGCCTTCAACAAGCAGCTGGTGCAGAAGCTGGAGGATCTGAGGCAGAAGCTGGGCCCCTATGCCGGGGAAGTGGAGGATCATCTCAGCTTCCTGGAGAAGGACGTGCGGGACAAGGTTGCCTCCTTCTTCAGCACCATCCAGGAGGTCGAAAACTGAGGCGGGGTCCCTGTGGAGGCTGGGCTTCACTTCCTATCGCCACCTGCTCACCCTCCCCTCCGCTGTCCAAGGCAAGACACTGTCTACCTCCGAGCCGGGGCGAAGAGCGCTGGAACCAGCCGCGGCTTGAGGGCATGCGGGCTTTTCCACCGCTCATGCCACACAGCGGGAAAGGGACCCGGAGTCGTGACTGCCAGGAGACCGGCACCTGCTGGGTGACTGTCTGTGCAGCTACTGACTTCCCTGCACTCGCCCTCATTCCAAAACTGCACCTACTGTATCTGCTGAAATAAAACTGCAACACAGCAATGCACATGGCGACCCTGTCATTCTGCTAGGACTGGTTCTGCAGAGGGCCTAGGTTCTTCCTTGGGAGCACAGGGGTGAGGGGGAGAGAAGGTGCTGCCTGTTCCCAGCTCTAGTGCCTTGAGGAAGTGCCTAATTTGTTAAACTAATGAGCCCAGTACACTCCAGCGAGTCTGAACAGGAAACCGGGGGATAACTAGGCTGGGTGAGGGGAGAGTGAGAGAGACTGGCTGGTTTCTTTCTTCTCAGCAGTTGAAAGCCCCAGGCTGGGATGCCCGGTGGATATACCCAGGTGATTGCCAATGGGAGGGGAGCAGGTCTGGGCAGTGGGGGATGGAAAGGCACCTGCTCCAAGCAAGGTCATCTGCATGGTCATGTATAGTGTGGGGCGTGATGCTGGGTGATGGAAGCAGGGAGGGGAGGTGTCCACAAGACAGTCTCTCTGCTAGGCTGTGGGCCATGCACTGAGGCAGTTGGAGAACACTTGTTACAGTGTCTGGGGTACAGTCACTGCAGACGGAGGTTTAAATCCAAGGGGAAACACTTTTAATTTGGATTTATAAAGAGCCCAACCCTGGGAATTAACCTTCCCTTGGCTTGCCCACCTGAGAGCGACCCCCTTCCCATCACCTCCTGTGAGCTCTGGTCCATCCCCAACTCTAGCCCACTCCACTTCCCTGAGAAGGCAGATCCTGTATCCTAGGATTGGGCGGGGTCTCCCAGGGGCCCTCTTCTGCCGGGCTGAGACACTTGCTGCCCTGGGAACAGGGCACACTGGTTTTCCCAGGCCCCACATCGTATTCTAACAGAGTGTCTTTCATCTACAGACAAGGGGCCAAACCCTGCACTGGGGTAAATCGGTGCAGCTCCTTTGAGGTCAATGCAGATATGCTGCTTTGCATCACCCGGGGGCCTGGCCTGAAGGACCAGGGAACACCCCCAGCTGAGGGAGCATGGTTTGGGGACATATGAAGGGCTGCTAGCTCCAGACAACAGTGGTGCTGGTTCACAGCTGAGCCATGTTAATATGCAGCAGTGACTCTGACTGCTAGCTATGTGCTCTTCCAGCATGCACACCTCCTTGGGCCTGCTCTTCACAGGGCCGGCGGCAGCTCAGCCGGGCCTGAGAGCAGAACCCAAGGGCTGGAATTATTAGTGTTTGGTTCAAAGTGAACGTCACGTTGGATTGACCACCCGAGGGTCTGGTGGCCTCTCTACCCACGGAACAGGGACAGCTTTTCCCCAGTCACAGCCCTGATCCGAGGGCTCCCTCTCCAGGGGGGAGAAGGGACTGCAGGCTCCAGGGTGCATTCATCCCCTTGGCTGAGGCTGCTAACAGGGGGATAGGTAGTGCTCAAAGGCCAATGCATTAAATTATTTGGGGTGCGTACCAACCCGTGCTGGATGTGAAGCTGTAATCTAGAGGAGTGGACCGCTACCCTCCTCCAGAGCCATCTAGTCCCCACGGCCAGTGTGAGAGTGATGTAGCAGTGGAAGCCCTCAAATGCATTGCTCTGAATCCAGACTATATAGCCACATTCCCAGCTTCTGAACAGTCCCCAGATGAAGCCTCTGGGGAGGTCAGCCCAGTTCTGTCATTGTGTGTGTACGTATTCATGTGTGTGTGTGCACTGAACTCCTTACACTCACTGTCAGCAACAAATGAGGAGCAGGGCTTTGTCTCTTTCAGACACCCCCGGAAGGAAGCCACTGAGGCAGGTCCGTTTTATTTTACAGCCTTATTGATTTCCTCTGGGGTGCTAATCTGACACCGGTGGGTGGGGGATTTCTCCTGCTGGCTGCCAGCAATCCTCAGGCCTTGATCGTCCTCATTTCGGCAAGAGATGGAAGCGAGGGGAAGCTTCGCGGCATTGTACTGGCTTTAGCTCAGACTGCCCCTCGCCTCTCTAAGGACAGCCCTGCTAAAGTCCAGGTGAGCGTTGTACTAGGCAAACAGCATATAGAGCAATACTGTCTTATCTAGCTCCCACTGTGCATTCCCATTGCCCAAGGGCCTCCAGGAAGATAGGCCCATCTATTAGCTTTCCAGGAGGAGGGTCAAACTGGGATTAAGGTGACTGGCCCTGGGGTGGCCAGGAGAGGGCTTGCTTTGGCAGCAGCAAGCGAGCTCAGGCAGCTGGGAAGACGAGTCACTGTAACCCACATCCCTGCGGAAGCAAAAGAAAAGAGCATCCAGAATGCGCCACCCCACAATTGTCCGGAATGCCGCCCCTTAAAATGTGCCGCCCCAAGCACGTGTGTCCTTGGGTGATGCCTGGAGCCAGGCCTGTGAGAATGGCTCAGGGGACCTTGGCTGTGAGCTCTGCAGTGCTCAGCACAGTGAGGTCTCTGGGGTCTACGGCCCTGCATCTCTAGACAATAAACATCTTCCCTGTCTGAGCAGCTTTTCGGCTCCGGCAGGTACGGGTGGAAAGTTGTCCCCAGCTCACTGGTGGCCTCGCTCCAATTCCCAGTGGCCGTTCTGTGGGTACGTCTTCACTACCGCGGGTAGCCGTTGATCTTTTAGCGATCGATTTCTTGCCTCTTGTAAAGACGTGACAAATCGATCGCCAGCACTGCCCCCGTCGACTCTAAGACTCCAGTTTGACCGGAGGCGTAAGCTGGAGTCGACGGGGGAGCACGCTGCCGCCGCCGTGAGAACGGCAGGTAAATCGGCTGCAGATACGCTGACTTCAGCTACATGATTCACGTAGCTGAAGTTGCGTATCTGCAGTCGATCCCCCCCGCCGTGAAGACCAGCCCTGTATGTCACCAGAAACACCAGCCTCATTCTCGGTGCTAATTGGCCCCCTTGTGGGCAGTCTCAGAAGTGAGGCGAGGGGCTAAATGGGGCCTGGAGACCGAACGCCTTTCAGAGCCCTAAAGGGGTTGGTGTGAGGCACTCTGTTAACACGGAGGAGCTTTCCCAGGGCTGCTCCTGTCCTGGAGATGTGGAGAGGACCTAGATCCCCAGGCCCCCTCACCCCACTGCTACATTGGCATAGAAAATGTTTTAAATGGAATAATAATAATGGAAGAAATTGATAGACTAGGGCCAAGTTCCTCCAGGGGCTGGAAGGGGCCCTAGGAGAGGGAGCTATTATAGGTATCACGCAGGAGCAGCTCCCCAGCTACCTGTCCAGGCTAGATAGTGACTTTGGGGTCAGGTGGAGAGGAAAATGGGGGCTCAGCACAGTCATGCGCCCTGTGAGCTGCTTCTGTTGGCATGGCTCAGAGGAGAGAGGTGAACTTTGGTGTCAGAGGAGGGTCAGTGACTGCCTGGAACTTCACCCTTGCCTCAGGCTGGACTTTGTCGGGTATGTGGATTGTCACCTCCTCTGATCTGCATGTAGATAACACTTCCCGTCACTGGGAATGAGGCTGAAAACATGAAGTACCCTATCTGCCTGTTTCCTGGAAGGGCCGTAGGTACTAATGTGATACAAAAGCTAAACGAGGTAAAGGTTTCAGATCAGGTTTCGGAATAAGCAGATCAGAAGTGGAGCGACAGCATCTGGCAGGGGTTATTCCTGAGACTGTTTACAGAGTTTGGTTCATTTCCCCTAAAAATTCCAAGCTCTTTTTCCTATTTCAAATGCTATGCGAGCAGCCCAGTGCTTGTGAGCAGCCCTGCACTAACACACCAGTGTGCCCAGACCAGAGTTCACTAGCTATTACGTTGTTTTGGTTTGCTGTGGCAACCTGAGCCCAGTGGAAGCGCATAGATAACCTATATCTTAGTAGGAGGGCACGGTCCAGACATCAGCTTGGAGATCGACGCACCTTCACTGCCCTTCACAGTTGATGCTGTGACAGAGCCCCATCACTGCATCTGGGTTATGAGTGAAGCTCAGGTAGGATCCTCGTACGCACATCACCTGTGTGCTGGAGATGTCTTGGCTGACTTCTCTTGCTGTCGCCTTCCTGCCTCACCTGCTGTGTTCGGTGTGCTGCTGGCCATTGCTTCTGCATCAGCACAGACATGGCTGGGGGGAGGAGGGGCTGTCACATGGTGTGACGGGCATGAAATGACCCTCTCGGGTGACGGCAATTTCCTAGCCTGCCTGCCTCAGGAGAGGCTCTGGGGGGCGAATCTGAAATGCCAGTCAAAGGCGCCTGGGGCTCACAATTTGTTCTGAATCTTTGAAAATGGATCCGTTTGGGAACATGCCCCCGAATGTGGATTTTCACTTTAAACTGGCCCCACTTTTTTACTCGGCATGGCTGTTTTTTCAGTGATAAATGTGCTTTTTAAAATGCTGTTTACAAAATTTGAAATTGTTTCACCAGTTAAAATACATGAATAAAACACCCACACGTTAAATTTCAGGAGTACTGGATGGAAAAATGGCCATTTTGCTGAAATTGGGCAAAAGATGGGCTGTCTGGGTTATGAAATGCTTCAGGACACAAAGGCACCATTTTCCCAAATCTTTCCCCTCTTTTGTTATTAATTATTACTATTTCATCTTTATATTCCCTAGGCCCCAGCTGAGATCAGGGTCCCATTGTGCTGGGCATTGCATAGACAGATGCAGAGAGATGGTTCCTGCAAAGAAAAGCTTCCGGTGGAAAGATGGGTACTGTGGCTACATCCCTGGACTGGGACTCGGGAGATCTAGGTTCAGTTCCTTTCTCTCAGAGATTCTCTGGGTGACCATGGGCAACCCACTTCATCTCTCATTGTGCCTCTGATCCCCACTTGTAAAGGAGGGACAATAGCTCTTCTTTTCCCCCACACTTTGTTCTTCAGGGCAGTGACAGGCTCTCACTATGTGTTAGTGAAGCATCCAGCACAATAGGATGTCTGGCACATTCATTTCTGCAGCATGCAAAGGGTTAACTTTGTTTGTAAGCCCCGGGGGAGGGAGGCAGTTGGCTGAGGAAGCTGGAACTGAAGTGGCCTGGCAGATAGGTGGGGCGAGGTGGGTGAGTGACCCGGGAGAGCCAGTCAGATGACTGATACTCACGTCACCCTCTGAGAATCTCTTTGAACCGCCACGTTGTGTTTACATGGAGTGAGGTCCAAAGCCGCTGGCTCTCGTAGGGGACCTCTTGTCACCTGAGCACCTCTGTCTAATATTGATCCATATATAAAGTGAGCAGCGTGTGCCGGGGTCCAGCTCACGGAGGACAGCAGGTGAACAGCAGCTCGGTAAGGTGCAGGTGATACAATTCGTTAACTCTGCAGCAGCTCCAGGCATTTTTGGGGAGTGTTGTGCAGAAGTTAGAGCAGAATTCTGAGCCAGGACTCCTGGGTTCTGTTCCCACCTTGAAATGTTACCTCGTGCTTAGGGACACCGGGGAGTCACATTGCCTGCATCGGGGGGTGGGGGAGGAATATATGGTTTAGTAGTTAGAGTAGGGAACTGGAAAGACTCCTGAACTCTAGACCCAACTCTCTCACTGACAAGCTCTAGGTCACATCTCTATGAGCCCTAGTTTCACCAGCTATGAAACAGGACAACAATGCCGATCTACTGCATGCTCCAGTGGCCTGCGTTGATGGATTACTTAGATTGCAAAGTTCCTTGAAAGCCTTGGATGAAAGAGGTTTTAGCAGGGTAAAGTGCTCTGGTGTGGCATAAAACCGTGAGGTGCGGGGACGGTCTCACCTTAGAGCACCACAAGGAGTTTGGGGATGAACCTGTGTCAGGGCTTTAGAGTTTTCCATGATGTCAGTGGACAGATCTGTTAAAATGGTTTTCCCTGAGGTTGTTCCCAGATACCCAAAGCTGCTTTCTGAGGGATCTTCTTGAAAACAGTGCTGGTGCTGAGCTGAGCTCTCTGATCGTTTGGAGAAACTAATTTCAAACCAACGGTGATATTGACACAAAGGGGTGATTACCATGCATGTGTGCAAACTGGAGTCACCTGTGCACTCTTCACAAGGACCACTGAACTTGTATAATTTATTTATTTATTTGTATTATGTTCGTGCCTAGGGAGCCCTAGTCACGGAGCAGGAACCACTGCTTGTGTGCATCATTTGCTCCCATTCAGAGGCAGTTTATCTTGCTGACCAAGGGGGCCAGTTTTTGATACCCTTACTCACAATAAGAATACCTTCCACCTTGAGTGGTCCCACTGAAATGAAATCAGTGAAGTGGTAATGGGAGGGTATCAGAATCTGCCTTCTTCAGCTGTATTTACATTCACTATGTGGACTTTGTGCCATCCAGCTGCAACTTAAATCCCCACCTGAAATATGTTTGAATCTAAAGAGTCATTGCAAAAGCAACAACCCAGAAAGAAGATCTAGGCGCTGGAAAATGAACCTGGCTCCCACCCCATGAGCTGATAAAGTGAAGGCAAAGCCTGGGTCATGGAAGCAACTCAACTAATTGCTTTCTTCGCAGTCCCAGCCCAGTGACCGGACAGAACATGTCTCCCAAAGCTGCACTTCTGGCTTTGCTCCTGGCCACCTTCTCAGGTTGGTGCTCTTCTCTATAAACAAGGTGCAGGGACTCAGTTCCTTGCTCAAGACATGACAGGGGAAAGGTCTCCCTGCCCCTCCTTGGTCAGAGCAGCGCTGGGGATTGAGCTGTGCGGCAGGGGTCACTGGCTGCTTACAAGAGGATGCAGTTAGCGAGATAGTATTTTGGAACAGGAGACGACAAGTCCCTTGACCATCTTGCCCCAGACGAGAAAGGTGTCACAGTCAGATGACCCAATCACGGGTCCCCAGTGGGTTTCTCCTTCGATGCTCTCTCTGTACCCCAAGGCAGCGGAGCTCTGACGCTGTTCCCTTGACTCTGCATCTGGACTCAATATATGTCACTGGCCTCCACTTCTGTTGCGTCATGTGAGTCAGTCCCCCTGAGGAATCCTTCTGGTTATGGCACCCAGAACTCCCACTGAAGTTAATGGGGGCTGCAGCTCTGGAAATCAGGGCATTTATTACTTTGGGGAGGGAGGGTGATCCAGGGACATGTCAGTGTAGAAAAGCATCCTGACCATCCCAGAGATAAAATGCTGTCTCAAGGGCTACAGACTGTGAGCTCCATCAGCTTAAGAGCAGCTCCCAACGCCAGGTCTTCCCTTCACAGAGCTCCTCCCTGCTACCAAGCTCATGCTCTGCCACCAAGACTCTCCCAGGCTCACTCTGTTAAATGCTTTTGTTCCACCCATGCAGCTTCTCAGGCTGAACGGGCGAGGAAGGGGTTCTGGGATTACCTCAGCCAGCTCACTAATGACAAGGACAGCATGGCACAGACCCAGAGCATGAAGCTGGACCAGGAGATCAAGTGAGTACCTCCTTCTCTGGGGTTAAGGAATTAGTAGGCGGCACCTTGAAGCCCCTTTGTCCTTGGCCCAAACACCTCTGGCTCCTGCACTCTGCCTTCCAACAGCTTCCAGACTGATTTATCGATTGATTTTTACAGGGGAATAGTGTCCCTAAAACCTTCATGTATATCGGCATCTTGGCATTTCCAAAACCAAATACCGGCTCTCTTGAGTGAATCGTCAGTTGACTCAATACAATCCATGCCCTTTATGTGGCTGGAGATTCCCCAGTTGGTCCTACCCAATAATAACCGAAATAAAACAAAGAAAAGCCCAGGGGAAACCAAAAAGTGATTCCTGCAGCGGAGTGAACACGAGTCCTGGCCCAGCAGCCAAGACGGGGAGCAAGGGCCACAGGCAAGGGCTCTCTGCTGCAATAGGACAGTGAGACTGGCGTGGCTGGTAATAGTGGTTAGCTCAGTGACAGTGTAGGCAAGTGATATGCTAACGGCTCTCTGAGGGCTCTCTCCCTGAACTCCTCTATTGCAGTTATGATACCCCAGCTCAGCTCCGCCAATGCCCCTCATTCCTGACCTGCATCCCCTCTCCGCTATTCCATTCTTGACCCTCAAGCCAGCGCTGCCAATACACCTCTTTCCTATTCTATCCCATTACCTGCTTGCCTCTCCTGAGCTTAGACTCATGACAAATTCTGCCATATAGTTTTTGTTCTATGGGGAGAGTCCACAAGGGACTAATCTAAGATGAGACCCACCAGACTCATCTTCACTTATGACCCAAGGCCCAGGTCTCAAGGGGTGAGAAGTTAGTGCTTTATATGTCTTTGGGAGCCCCCTTTCTTAATGCAGCACCCAAATGTACAGTCATTTTTGCTAGTAAAGTGACAAAAGTGTTTGGGTGAGGAATCAGAATCAGAGCTGTTGTTTCTTGCAGAAAAGTGAAGGAAAGTATCCAAGAAGGAGTCAACTACATGGGAAATCTCCTTGAGAAACTGGCCCCACTCAACAGAGGATTTCAACCCCAGTTCTACCACGACTCTGACAGCCTGCGAAGGCTCATCAGGAAGGAGCTGCAAGGTCTGAGAGTAAAACTGTCTCCTTATGTGGATGAGGTGCACCAGAAAATCAGCAAGAACCTGGAAGCGCTTCGCTTCCAGCTGACACCATTCACCGAAGAGCTCCTGGACCAGGTCATGCTTAAAGCTAGGGAGCTCCAGCAGCACCTCCTCCCCACTCGAGACATGAAGGCCCAGTTCCTGGAAGGCGTAGATGAAGTTCAGAGGTTTGTGGCTCAGTATGCCAATAAAATAGCCTTTCATACTGACCAAGTGAAGGAGGTCTTCCATCCTTACGCTGCCAGACTGGTGACAGAGATCCACCGCAACATGGAAGAGCTCCATAGAAATGTCATCCCACACACCAAAGTCAGCCCAGAGAAACTCAATCAGTACATCCAGGAGCTCTCTGAGAAGCTGACCCAGAATGCCAGGGATCTCCACCAGAAGATCCAGAGGAATCTGAACCAGCTAAAGGAGCAGCTGCGCCTTTACCCCAGTGGCCTCAGGGAGCACATTGCTGGTGCTACTGTAGACCCTAACTGGGCTGTGGACCCCTACATGGAGGGCCTGGCTCAGGAAGTTCAGCAGAGAATCGAGGAGTTCAGAAGGGACACGTTCCTCCAGATAGACGACTTCACCAGGACCATTGACCGGGAGACAGAAGAAATGAAGTTCAAACTGTCTCCACTGTCCTCATACTCAGAGGAGTTTCAGGACAGCTCAGCACCTCTGGAAGATTTGCATGTCCGGCTTGACTCTCTGTGGAAGGATATTTCCCAGAGTTTAAATGAGAAAAGCAGCGATTGATTCTTAAAACGTGTACCTGTGTATAAAGAGGGGTGTGCGTGTGCATGCTTAAACCATGCCAGTGGGAAAGAAAAACTGTCAAGAAGTCATGTCCTACTCTACTGCGCTGTTGGCTAAGAACACCTGTGGCCATGACTTGGACAACTATAACAATAACAGGCCATCAACATGGTTCCTCATGCCCCAGAAGTACAGCTCTTTTGTCTAGTTGCAGTGCTAGTCCAGAATTCTCAAATCTGATGGGAGTTCAGCCAGCCCCTTCATCATTGCCCAGCAGTTAGGGTGACCAGAAAGCAAATATGAAAAATTCGGGACAGGGGTGAGAGGTAATAGGAGCTTATATAAGAAACAGACCCAAAAAATCGGCACCTTCCCTATAAAATCAAGACATCTGGTCACACTACCAGCAGTCCTCTGTGGCTGCTCTCTCTTAGAAAGATAAAGCCACAAAGTCACCTTCTGTCAGAAGGATATAATTCTGTGACTCCTTATCTAATCATGCAATTTTAGTATTATTTTACTAAAATAATTCCACAAACCATCATTGTTGCAGTCTTTTGAAAGCCAAATGCTCAGCAGCAGGAAAGAGGGAATAAGTACCACACCTGTCATTACCTACAGCAGTGATTCTCAAACTTCATTGCACCATGACACCCTGCTTTCTGACAACAAAAATTACTACAAAACCCCAGGAAGGGGGACCGAAGCCTGAGCTCACCCCAGACCTGGGCTGGGGGAGGGGGCAAAGCTAAAGCCAAAGGACTTCTTCCCTGGGCAGGAGGCATGTAACCTTAGCGCCCCCGCCAGGGCCAGAGCCCAAGGGTGGGGCTTGGGCATCAGCTTCAGCCCCAGGTGGTGGGGCTCAGGCTTTGGCTTTGCCTTGGCCCTAGGCTCCAGCAAGTCTAGCACCAGCTTGCGCCCCAACCCACAGTCTGAGAACCTCTGATCTATAGCGTGCACTATATATGTATATAAATATACATTTAGATATATGGCCCAGTTTTATAAACCTTACTCCCATTGACTTTAGTGAGACTACTCAGGTGAGCAAGTACTAGTCAGTGGGAGTAAAAGGTCTAGAATCTGGTCCATACTGTATATCTTTGGATTAATATGGAGTAGAAATGTTGAATTATTTTTAAATTCTTGAAGTTGGACTTCTGGACTCTAACAATCTTCTGTGTGTTACTAGAGTGAATAGGACAAGCTGCTAGTGTACTGCTCCCTATTTAGGTTACTCTACTGTGTTAACCCTTTCCTTGCACATTCTATGTATATATAAAATATCCCTCTCTATAGTCACAGCATTTTTTATGGAACAGTTGATGGGAATTCAGGTGTTTGGATGTTGTAAGCCATAGTCACAACAGTATTGATATGCTATTTGCTATACCAGTTTTATGGTTTCTTCCCCTGCAATTTTACAGACTGTTAAGTCTCCTTCAATAAAGTTACATGTTGTTAGATTTCTTCGGAGTTGGTGTTTCCTTTTTTTCTGTTGAAACTGTACAATAAATACATTATCACAATGTGTAGACTTTAAAAGGCTATGTAGGAGTCACATTGCTTTGTCTCTCTCTGCTACTTTGTGCTCAAATAGCTGCGCTTCAAAACGCAGCTCAGCATCTGGGCACTTGGTATAAGAACATAAGAATGGCTATACTGGTCCATCTAGCCTAGTCTCCTGTATTCTGACAGTGGCCAGTGCAAGATGCTTCAGATGGAATGAACAGAACAGGGCAATTTACAGAGTGAGCCATCTCCAGTTGTCCAGTCTCAGCTTCTGGCAGTCACAGGCTTACAGACACCTGGAGTATGGGGTGGTGTCCCTGACCATTTTGGCTAATGGCCATTGGTGGATCTATTCTCCATGAATTTATCTCATTCTTTTTTGAATCGTGGTATAGATTTGGTTTTCACAACATCTCCCGGCAACGAGTTCTGTAGGTTTGCTGTGAGTTGAGTGAAGCAATTCCTCATGCTTGTTTTAAACCTGCTGCCTATTTATTTCATTGGGTGATTCCTGGTTCCAGTGTTATGAGGAGTAAATAACACTTCCTTATTCACTTTCTCCACCCTATTCATGACTTTATAGACCTTTATCATGCCCTCCCTTAGTTGTCTCATTTCTAAGATGAACAAACCTAATCTTTTAAATCTCTCCTTATATGGAAGCTGCTACATATTCCTAAGCATTTTTGCTGGGCATTGCTGTACTTTTTTGATAGGGGCTGCTTGCGGTTTTCAAAGAGTGACTATCCTAGAGATTTATATAGGGGTATTTCCTGTCTTACTAGCTATCTCTTTCCTTAGCTTTGTTGACTGCTGGTGCACGTCGACACGTGGAGTTGAGGGTTTCAGAGACCTATATACAGTGACTCCAAGATCTCTTTCTAGGGGAGTAACCGCTCTGCCCCCCTCAATTTTTTGATGTCTGGCTGGGATGATGATGTTTTTCCCCAAAGTGCATTGCTTTGCATTTATCAACACTGCTGTTCCGCTGCCAGCGTGCTGCCCCCCGTCCTCCAGGTCTGTGCGCTCCTTTTGCAACATGCTGCACCCAGCTTTGGGCTGAACCAGCTGGAGTAATTTTGTATCGTCTGCAAACGTTACCCCCCGCCACTATTCACCCCTTTCCCCAAATCATTTCTATGGAGACGGTGGAGACCTGGGCTCACCAGCCCATTCCCAGGCTGAGGCCTACGCCCGACCCCAAAGCCTGTGTGGGAGTAGCCCTGCGTCACGTGACCTTGCGGAGGCGTTCCTCCCTCCCCCGGAAGCCCCTAGAGCACGCTCCCCCCGTCGCTCTAAAAGAGGGCGTGGCCCGCTGAGGAGCTTCCGGGTCAGCGGGCGGCGGAACCGGAAGTAGAGAGCAGCATGTCGGCGATCGGGGAGCTGGAGCCCGTGCGGGGCGGCCCCTTGTTCCGGCCCCTCAGCGCCGAGGACGAGGAGCAGCAGCCGGACGAGATCGAGTCTCTGTGCATGAGCTGCTACCGCAACGTGAGGCCGGGGCCGGGTTCCCCCCGCGCGGGGGGCGGCGGGGCGGGGGCCAGTGGGGGGGAGGGAGGTCCGGTCCGGTCCGGTCCATGCCATGCCCCCTTGGCTTTGCCCTTCCAGGGGGTGACCCGGCTGCTGCTCACCAAGATCCCCTTCTTCAAAGAGATCATCGTCAGCTCCTTCACCTGCGGCACCTGCGCTTGGTCCAACACCGAGATCCAGTCGGCGGGGCGGATCCAGGAGCAGGGGGTGCGCTACACCCTCGCGGTCACTGCGCGGCAGGTGAGCCGTGGCCCCCCCGGGTTCCCCTTCTCGAGGCGGGGGCAGGTCCCGCCCTGAGAGTCTTAGCTTCCCCGCCGTGCTGGCTGGAAGATGCCCTGGCGATTCTGAGGTATCCTAGCTGCCACCTGCCTCTTGCTCACCTCGTCTGGCTCAGTAAGAACTTAATTGTCAAAAAGCAGCAGAGCTATCCAAAGCCTCGGCTTGGGGGATACAAGTGGCCTCACTTCAAGCGTTTGCCACTTGTGAGAGGAAGCCCCTGACTACATTGTTGATAGTGGAGATTGAATCTGTGGTGTCTTGCTGTAAAAGCATGAGCACCTACTGCCTGAGCTAATAGACCCAATTCTCCTAGTCAAGCTTGTAGCAGGCTCATCAACCTATGTATTGCCTAGCCACTGAGGGGGGAAGGAGTGCCCCCATTGAATAAGCACAGGCTATGCTTCCATCACCTGTTGGAATTTAGTGGTTGACTCTGGGCTGTCTGCATCTCTGAAGAGCATGTTTGGTGCCAGTGCATCCTGACTGAAACCGTGGAATGGGTTGAAAGGGTTGGAATTTAGGTAAGCAGGTTCTAACCAGGACCCTAGGACTGTCACTACTTGTGGATAAAGCACAGCTGTTCTCAGAGTATAATATGGCAGCAATTCTGCTTTTCTGACTACTGTAAAGTAACAAATGAGGCACTATCAGCTGCTCATTAATGGGATGCTGACTCTCTGAGAAGTACTTTGGTGCAAGATGTCCACACAACATGCTAAAACAGCCTGTTTTGTGGAGGCTTTGTGAGCATTTGAGGTAGGGAGAGCCAGTCAGTCATTCAGTGTTTGCCCTAATGCAAGGCATCTCTGGTCAGAAAAGACTGTTGTTTTTGTCACGTTCATGGATGCTTTGATGTATCTGCACTTACAAGGTGGGCAGAGGAGATGGGAGTGGCTTAGGGTGACAGCCATCCAAGTGTAACTTTCTACTTATGAACTTAAGTGTATGGGCAAATAACAGGTGGGAAAGGCAGCCCAGAGAGACAGTGAGTGGAAACACTGGTTTCATTGACTCTGTGTGCGAATGATCTTCTATTGGGAGGATGCTACCACTGTGTTCCCAATGTGTGTGTGTGTGTGTCAGGATTGAATTCATTCTTATTTGCTCAGCATGTGTAGGGTTCCTGGCCTGTAGTAGCTTTATTTTTAATCTTTTCTACAAATTGTTCTGTCCAGGATATGAATAGGGAAGTGGTGAAGACAGATTGTGCCATGGCTAGAATCCCAGAACTAGACTTTGAAATTCCTGCTTTTTCTCAGAAAGGAGGTAGGTATGTAATCTGAGCTCACATATGGTTTGGGGTGGCTGGTGGCAGCTTAGCAGAGGTGTTGGTATAGCAATAACTTTTTTGACTAGTGGAATAGGCAGATACTCTGTCTCTGAGTATGACCTAGACTAGACAAGGGTTTGTATCTTGGGACATAAACTGATTCACACCAGTACAGCTTTACTGAGATAACTGTCTGGATGGTGGATAGAGGTGAGTAGAGCTAAACTCTACTGTGGTGGTATTGTTTTAAATATCTCCTGTTCTTGTACTCTGGACCCTAATTTATTCTGCTGTTAGTTAGTGCCTAGAATGGAAAACTAGCTCTGCCAAATCCTGCAGTGAATTGGAGATGGTGTCACAGCCTATCCCTAAGGCACCACTTCATGAATGCTTCTCAGGTAGGCGGCAGCAGCTTCTTCTGTTAGAGGTCTGGGTTTCTGTCCACTGATGTGCATGCTGAACCTGCAGCTGGATAGTCCTATCTGAGTAGGGAAGACAGTATAAATACCAGGCCCGCCAAAAAAACAAAACAGAAGCTTGTTCTTGTTTTCCTGTCTGTGGGAATGAATAGTTCTAGGAAGGACTGGTGGGCTAGGGGTGATAAGTGTAGAAGATTAACAACATTGCTTTGGTGTACTTAATGCTGTAATTAGGTCTGTTTTCTCCCTCTATCAAGCTCTTACCACTATTGAGGGAATAATTGACAGAGCTGTTGCTGGCCTGGAGCAGGATCAGCCAGTTCGCAAGGTAAGGTGCTCTAAGATAGGACCCTCAAAACAGATGTCTGCTTACGGTTTACACTTGTCTCCAAATTCTGTACCTGTCACAGTTGCACCTTCCCTACTAAATGACCAGCTGAGAACACTTCTTGGCTTGCCATTGTGTGCCTGTGACAGGTCTGTCTGAAGGTCTAGGCTGGTACCAAAGATCTGATCTGATCTTTGGTCTTTCTCTTTTCACAGGCAGCAGACAAAGATGTGGCAGGAAAAATAGATGAGTTTATTGGCAAACTCAAGCAGCTCAAGGAAGTGAATTCTTATTTCACCTTTGTAAGTATTAACAGGAGGATGAAGGAATGCATCTACCCATCTCTTTGGGGGGAAAAAGAGGAAGGATTCCTGAAGACTTTTTTCTTCTACTTCTCTGTGTCAGATCATAGATGACCCCTCAGGTAACAGCTTTGTGGAGAATCCTTATGCACCGCAGAAAGATGAAGCTCTTGTGGTAACTCATTATAGGAGGACTGCCCAGCAGGATGCTATGCTTGGACTTGAGGTATTATGTCTGGGTGGGGAAGGTGTCTTAAAGTCAGAAGTGAGGGGAGGCCTGGCAGGTCTATATTAGAGCTTCCCTCATTCCTGCTTTGCTGTTGCCCTCTGTGGCCCATATTCAGGTGCTAGTCTTCCAGAATGGAAAGGCAAAATGCCCTTGAGATCCTATTCTGTGCTCTCCTTTATGCCAGAGGGGATGCTGCTGAGTAGCAGAGGCATTCTTCTCTTCCACCCTGCCCCAAAGAGTCTGTTCAGAGATCTCTAAATGGGAAGATGTATGAGGAATTTTCTGAGCCTCTGAGTTGGCATACTGATACTGACCTCTGTTATTTCAGGCAGAGGAGATTGATGAGAACTCAGCTGACTCTGCAGATGATCTGAGGAATGAAGTGAGTAATGTTCCTGGTTGGCCACTTGGAGCTGTCAAACTGGATTGTAGCTGTCTACTGATTGCTCTGAGGAGAGTGTGGTAGTGAGCACACATGTAGGGACATCTAAACTGCCCCATATGCTGGACTAATTCTTTTTCCAAGCTGCAGTGATCAGGGCCATAAATATAGAGATGGAAGCTAAATTTACATAGTACTCCTGGTTATGATATTCTTTGATATCTGTCTTTAGACAAGTAGGTGCTCATTGTGCAACAGATCAGACCCTTCAACATGTTCTTATGTTGCAGGTGTTGCAATTCAACACAAATTGTCCTGAATGTAATGCCCCAGCCAGCACTAACATGAAGCTAGTGCGTATCCTTCTGTATGATGGTACAAATTAGTCTCTTCCTCCTGTGCAGAGGGGGGGTGGTCAGTATTGTGCACAGGTCTAGTGCTTTATGACTCTGTATTCTGCCAGAGGAAGGTGTGTAAAGGTCTGACCCAGCATAGCAAAGCCTATGACTCTGTAGACCCATCTAAGTGCTACTTATGGCAGGAAACAACCTCATGTTTGAATCCTAATGGATGATCCCATTAAATAGGAACAAAAGGCTGGAAACCTATTAGTGCCTGTGAACATGATTCTGCATTGGCGCTCAGCACCTGCACTGGCATGCTAACCTCCTTTGAATGCTCTTTTGAAGAAAGTTGCATCCTTGCATTGCAAGGCTGACAGGGCTGGGAAGTTGCTTAGTCCTGTGTAAGGAAGCCAGAAGTTCTTTGTCTTGGAGGTTTCTTATTTCAGGCAAACTTCCCTAACGGTCTGTCCCAGAAATTCCGCACTTCAAGGACGTGATCATCATGGCTACAAACTGCGAGGCCTGTGGGCACAGGACGAATGAGGTGAGCTGCAAACCTGACCACGTTGTCATCTTCTGTGCTCTCCAAAGGGTTGGAGTCTTCTGTTTGTCCCTTGCCTGCACCCCATGCTTTATGGAATCAAGGAAGCCAGATGATATCACACTGAGAAGACTAGGGTTTGTCTTTTGTAGCAAACTTGGGTGGGTAGGACCACAGCAGTTGAGTTGCTAGCATGGGAACACCTACCTGCAGCGCTGTCACAGTATGTTAATCCACTAAGTAGCTGACTTGGATGACTAACCCTTCTATCCCCAAAAATGTGTCCTAAACCTAAGGTTGAGGCACTGACCCTAGATCTGGCTGGGTCTTAGATGCAAGACATACATACCAACTCTTAAAGCACACTGTAGTCGCAAGACAATTAAAGTATTCTGAATGCTTTGTCACTTGTAAACTAACTAACAGATTGTCTCTAGGTTAAATCTGGAGGAGCAATAGAACCGCTGGGTACCAGGATCACCCTTCATGTGACAGACCCTTCAGACATGACGAGAGATATACTAAAGGTAATCTCTTCCTTCAGCTATCTGAATCCCTAAATGTGTGTGGCTGCTTCCTGGGACCTCTTCTCTCAATTTGGCCTGACTGATGAAGGGAATTTAGTGGTGGCTTCTGGGATTTATTCCCAGCTCACCGTAGACTCTCTCTAGTCTTGGCTTCTGAGTCCCTCAGATGGAAGCTGCTCTCTAGCACATGGTCACGTTGGATGACCTGGAACTAAGCATACCCTGTGTGTGTCTGCAGTCAGAGACGTGCAGCGTGGAGATTCCAGAACTGGAGTTCGAACTTGGCATGGGAGCGCTGGGGGGGAAATTCACCACTCTGGAGGGGCTGCTGAAAGATATCCAAGATCTGGTAAGTGGCTTGTAGTAAGTTCCTGTTTTGGCTGAGATCTGTAGCTGCATTTGGGATGCATAGACACCCCTCTCCCCCGCCCCCCTTGTCCCCGTGAACTGACTGTTAAGTGCTGAGAACCTGTAGCTCTTGTAAACTTGGGTATGCAGCACAAGTGCACAGCACCACTAAACAGTCAGTCATGTTTATGCTGCAGCCTTCACTCACCGTGCCTGGAGGAGTGTCTGGGGAGGGGCACGTCACCCACTCTCAGTGGCTTGTATGCTGTTCTGGGGAGAGATGAGTTGTTCTTCCAGAATTCCTCCCCCCACCATGTTTCACACCGACCATTCTTGTACATCCTCCTCCCTAGAGCTAGTCTGTGCATGAATCAGAGAGTTACTTGGGAGCAGCCTCAATTGCTCCCTCCCTAGGCTCTGGGTGTGCTGCCAGCCTAGGCTCTCTCCTGAATAACTGAGGGCAGCTCTGATGTGTGGCATAGCTTAGTGCCTACTCTGTTCTGGCATGCTGAATTCCACAGGAAGACGGGCTGTGGAAGTGGTGTTTCTGAGGTCCTATAGTGGACCAGACAGTGTCATTCTAGCTCCTAGATCTGCTTCTGAAAGTGAAGCTTTCAGTCACATGGCACGGGTGACAGATCACTCTGTACACGTCCTCTTCACTGTAGATGTGTCTTAAAAATCCACCCATCTGAGCTGAGCTGCAGGACTTCTCCTTGACTGATCTAAAGATAGGAACGAGCCCTTGGTGTCTAAAGGAAATGAGCTTCCAAAAGCCTATTATGGGTTGCCTAGAGTACCATGCTATCATAGCGGGCTGCCAACTCCTGTTAACTAGTGACTTCCCAGGGCTCCCCTGAATGCCCTAGACCGGCTGGGCATGGTTCACATGCAGGTACCATTAAGTATTCTTTAATAGTAACTCTGTGTGGCAGAATGTGAAGGAGCCTATTTCCTGTTGCAGGTTGTGAAAAACCCCTTCACTCTGGGGGACAGCTCTACTCCAAGCAGAGTGGAGAAGCTCCAGGAGTTTGGCAGAAAGGTGTACCAGGTTAGTAGCTTTGGTGTCCTATTCACACTGAACATGGCAAATGACTGACATGGTCAGATGTGGTGTTTGGCAGCATTGCTGCAAGTCTCAAGTGTGTAACTTTGTGGAATCTCTGCAGGCATGTAAGTTCCCCCACCTTACCCTGCCGTCCTGTTCACAGCCGTGCTATAAGCCCTCTGCGAGAGGCTTGTGGCTCTTGACTCCTGCTTATATCACTAGGCAGGGAGCATCTCCTAATACAACATGCTTGTATCCAATGAAGGCAGTTATCCTGAAGCTTCTCCTGATCTCAAACCGTCACAAAGCTAGACTAAAGATGTTCAGTATCTCTCTCCTCTGGGCTACCTAAGCTTTGGGCAGAGCTTTCCTGTCACTGAAATGACACAAACCTGACAAGCTGCAACGTAGTCCAGGCCAAAAGGGGCTACCTGTCCGTATACGTCAAGCTAATGCTCTGTGGTACCTCTGCCATAGGCTCTCCAAATCTAGTACATATAATTATATACATCATGGACTTGAATCAAATCACTGGCTGTACTACTATTCTAGTTGCCACAGTGCTCAGAAGAGTAATTTCCTAGGGCTTTGGCTCTGATGGCCAGCATGCAATGATCCAACTGATGGGGATCAAGATGGAGCATTGCATGCTGGGAGATTGAGGCACAGCCATATTAAATTACTGCTTCCTTGCCCAGTGTGATACCTGTGAGAAGCTGCTCCTCTTCTATTTGCAGATTGCACTGAACATCCTGGATAATGGACCTGGGACACACATTGTTAATTTGTTACACCAGATTCCTCAAACCTTCAAATGTTGCAAGGGTTCATGATATGAACGGAGACTAGATAGCAAAGCACTGCAGTCATGCAGCTTCCTATGCCTGGTCTGTCCTGCTCTAAGCCTCCTCACCTGAAGCATGTCCTGTCTTGCATGAGTGCTGTCATGCACAGGCTATGTTCTAGCTGTCTATCGAGCGCAGTGCACTCTTAGAGTGGTGTATAAGGCGTCCGTAGCTCCTTAAGTAGCTTTCTCGGCATAGGTGAGCGTAGCCATGACAACCTGCAAGATGCAGTAAGGACTTGGTGTTTAGGTGTGATTGGAGCTAAAATGGAGCATGTGGGGGCCTGGCAACTCTTTGGCAAAGTTGCTGAAGCTGTTAATCTGCCTTTTATTTCTTCAGATTATGGAGGGTCACATGGAGGCTCACTTCATTCTGGATGACCCTGCAGGGAACAGCTACCTTCAGGTAGAGTATTGACACTTATCAGACCTCCCTTTAGGGTCTTCTGAATGCAGTAATCCACAGATTCTTCCCCCCTCCCCCCCAATGCTATTCAAAACAACAACAGAACCACTTTGGGGATGGACTGAGGTGGAAAGAGAATTTCTTTCACCTCCAGACCCATGTACCTTAACTTCTCTTGGCTCTGACAATCCTAGTAGTGATGGTGGTAGGAAAAAAATCAGATGCATGGCTCTTGAGGGGGCTGAGAGTTAGGAGCCTAGCGTTTGTCTTCTTTGACTTGCTGGAGCTTGGGCAAGTCACTTGATCTCTGTGCCCCACGTAACTCCTTTCTAAAAGGGGCTGACCTGTGCCTTTCGAAAAGGGAGGGTGAGGCTCAACTATTACCTTTAAAATGTTTCTTGATCCTTGGCTGAAACTTGCTGGAGAAGTGCAGAGCGTGTAACTATGCCAGACTCCTGCCATACCAAAGCACAACTAACTTTTTCTTTCTCTTTGAACCAAAGAACGTCTATGCTCCAGAGGAAGATCCAGAGCTAAAAGTGGAGCACTACGAGCGCACGTTTGCACAGAATGAGGAGCTGGGCCTCAATGACATGAGAACTGAGGGCTATGAAACGGAGCTGACCTCTGAGCGGTAGCAGCACACGGAGGGACAGAAAAGCCAAATTCTTTGCACTAAGTTATTACTATTGTAATAGGGCTAAAGACCTGGCCTGTCTTGCACTGGAAGCAAGCTTTTCCTTTTTGTGGGGCAGCCAGAGACTACACATGCTTAATTTAACTTTTGGAAGTTGGCAGGGGGGCAGACCTTGAAGTCAAAAGTTTTGAGTCTGTTAATTACCTTATTTTGGAGGTTTATACTTGCATAAAGAGAATTTGTACACAGCCACTTGGCTTGGGTTTCAGTTATGTTCTTTATCTCCCTGAACACTTGTAAATGCACCAACTGGGATCAGTAGAGCCCCTCCAGCAGCACCTGATGGCAGATCCTTGAGCAGCTGTTGGCTCTGCAGCTAGTGTCTCCAGACTGATGCTACACTTCTACTTTTAAATGGAAACCACTCTCCCTGTCTCTCTACTCTGTTCCAATGAAAAGTATGAATTAACAGTGTTGCTTTTGTATAGTTTTGTCTAGTTTTGGTTTTTTGTGCATGTCATGTGAGAACACTCCAGGCCAAGAGAAGCTTGGGAGGAAAAGCTAAAGAAAAGATAGGGTTGATTCTCTGTTCCTGACTATTGCTAATATTTAACCAACTGGGGGTTCTGGTGGTATAGATGCAGTTCAATGTATGTAGCTTTATTCAAAATAAAAAAAGAAATGGACTGTAATTTGGGTTTGAGTAACTGTCAGTCTAAGACAAAGAAGGGTAGCTGTACTGTACTATTATGCTCTACGCGTAGCAGTAAAAGGAATGCTGGCTTCTTGTAATTAGGGCTGCTTTTTTGTCATGGAAGTTGTGCAAGTCACAGAATCTGATTTCAGCCTGTGGCAACTGGGGAGCTGCACGATCGCCTGTGCTGTTGATGGCGGCCAGCAGGAACCCGCTATAGCTCCCTGCCTGCTATGCCCACTGTGCGGATCCTGCACCTAAGCTCCCCATTTTCTCAGGGACGTGTTGTGTTGTTTTTTCTAAGTCAGTCAGGCCCTGGCTTGCGGTGAATGGTGCTTTGGCTATGTCCTGTTCATGACTTTTACCAAAAATGTCCATGACAAAAACTTAACCGGCCTTAGGCTCCAGCTGTGCCTGGGCCCCCTAGTTCTCCGCCCGGGTTCAGCTTCTGCCCAAGGCTCCAGACCGCGGCTCCTTTGCTTGACCTGGGTTTTTAAAACCCCAGAGGAAGTTTTTAGTAATTTACCCGGGGGCGGCTCCTTGTTCCTGTTCTCTCCCCCCCCCCCCAATCTGCGTCAGCCAGGCCCTGACCTTGCGCGCCCCCGCCGACCCACACCAAGGGAACTCCCCGCTGCAGGAGCCGCGCGCCCCGCCCCGCCCTACCTGTACGTCGCGCGCTCCGCTTAGTGCGCGAACACCAGGCCCCGCCCCCTCGTCCCCCGCCGGAAGCGCCCGCTCGCCCCGCCCCTCGTGCGGCGGCCGGGGGCCAGTCGGTTTCCGGTGCGCGCCGCGCGGTGTTTTGTCCCCACCGACGCCCCGTCTGCCGCGCTCGGCCATGGCGGCGCCGGGCCTGTCCAAGGCCGAGTACCTGCGGCGCTACCTGGGCGGGGCCGCGGCCGAGCCGGCGGGCGCCAGGCGCAAGCGGAGGAAGAAACCGCCGGGGAGCGGCGGCAGGGGGTGAGTGTCCGGGCAGGGGGGGGGGGGGAAATTGCCCCCCCCCCACCTCCGGGGTCTCCCCGGGGTCCCCCTGACACCCTCCCGCCCCCGGGATCCTCGGGGGGGGGCAGCCCCCCTCGTCTCAGGGACCCCATCCCGCCTCTCCCGCCCCCGCCCAGGGGCACTGCTCTCCAGACCAGAGCCCGACCGGCACGGGCACGAGCTGCCTGCCCCTTGCCTGTCACTGCGATGAGCGCGCGATGCCCTTGGCCGGGACGAGTGCACCTGTGACACTTCGGGGTTTGCATGTCTGATTTGATATGCAAATAGTTTTTACGGGAGGTGAAACTTGGGGGCACGCAAGACAAATGAGAGTCTGGAAAGGTCGAGAGCACCTGCCTTCTAGTGACAGACTCAAGGATCTCAGTCTATTTCACTAATAACAAGGAAGTTATGGGGTGACCTGGTTACAGTTTGTAAGGACCCCCTAGAACAAATACTGTATGTGATAATGGGCTGTCACTCTAGCAGAGGAAGGTAGAACTCAGTCTAGTGGCTGGAAGTTGAAACTAGACAAATTCAGACTGGAAATAAGGTGTGTGTTTTTAGGAGTGAGACTAATTACCATTGGAATAACGTACAAAGATTTTCTATCTCAAATAATTTTTAAATCAAGACTGGGTGTTTTTCTCAAAGATCTGCTCTAGGAAGTTCCCTGGCCTATGCTACATAGGAGTTCAGGTTCTCACCCTGTTTAGCATTGTGGGCTGCATCCAGTACTACCTTTATAGCTCTTAGGATGTCACATGGTCTGCTGCTCTGTGCAGATTGAGTCACGGGTGGCCATCGGCCGCAGGATGAGAAAGTAGATCGGGGTGGGCAAACTACAGCCCGTGGGCCACATCCGGCCTGCGGGACCATCCTGTCCGGCCCACCTGAACTCCTGGCCAGGAAGGCTGCTCCCGGCCTCTCCCCCTACCGTGACCACCCTCCTCATGAGTCTCAGCCCCATCCAATGCTCCCTATTTTCTGACTGCCCCATGCGACCCTCTGCCTCTCATCCAATTCCGCCACCTGTCACACTGCTGCAATGCTCTCCGGCAGGAGCAGCGGGCCAGAGCACTAGCAGCGTGGCTGCAGGGGAAGGGCAGGGGCTCACCTCCCTGGTCGGGAGCTCAGGCAGGCCGGACAGGATGTAGGCAAACTATGGCCCGCAGGACCGTCCTGTCCAATCTCCGCCTGCTGCTTTCGCTGGGGAGTGTTGCAACAGCAGGACTGGGTCCGGCAAGTGGCGAGCGGTGGGGCGAGGGCGTGGCGGTATTGGATAAGGGGCAAGGGGTCATGGGAGCAAGGGGTGTTGGATGGGACGGAGACTTGGGGGAGGACGGCTGGGGGAGGAGGAGCGATGGGGTGGGATTCCGGGGGGCAGTTGAGGCAGGAGTGTGGATACGGGTTGGGGCAGTCAGGGGACAGGGAAGTTAGTTAGGTATGGGAGTCCTGGGGAGCACGTCAGGGAGCGGGGGTGTGTATAAGGGTCGGGCCAGTCAGGAGACAGGGAGCGGGGGGGTTGGGTAGGGAGTGGTGTCCCAGCGGCAGTTACAGTGGGGGGATCACTAGAAGGGGCCGTCGGGGACAAGGAGCAGGTCGGGGTTTGGATGGGCCGGGGATTCTGAGCGGGCATTCGGGGCGGGAAGTAGGTGGATAGGGGCGGGGGCCATGCTAGTTGGGGAGGCACAGCCTTCCCTACCCAGCAGTCCATACCATTTTACAATCCCATGTGGTCCTTGGGCCAGAAAGTTTGTCCACCCCTGACCTAGATGATCACAATGGTTCCTGCTGCCCTTGGAATCTATGAATCTCTGAGATCTCCCCCAGTTCCACTCTGAAGGATCCCTAAGTAACCCCTTAACCATGGGGGCCCACCAGGCATCTCCTCTCTTGAGACCGTGACAAAGAGTCCTGTGGCACCTTAAAGACTAACCAAAGTATTAGAGCATAAGCTTTCGTGGGCTAATACCCACTTCGTCGGATGCATCTTTTAATAGGATGTTGTTGAGTTAACAATCATATTTTTAAAGGCCTTTACTTGAGTTACTATCATGCATCCGACGAAGTGGGTATTAGCCCACGAAAGCTTATGCTCTAATACTTTGGTTAGTCTTTAAGGTGCCACGGGACTCTTTGTCACTTCTGCAATTCCAGACTAACATGGCTACCCCTCTGTCTCTTGAGACTGGAACCCCGGTATCTACCTCTATCTCCAGTGTGTGTTGGGGCTTGGGTAGCTTCGTTTCTTGCTCCCCATGCCCTGCTCACTGGCTCTGGGGAGAGGTAAAGCTAGATCATCAACCCCAGGTGGTTGACTGGGGACAGTTGCTCTCACTGCAGTGGACTATGGAGATGCAAAAAGCAACTGCCATGTCTCGGGACCCTTTCTTTGCCTGCCACCTGAGTTGCATACATTGGACACGCATGCCGCAATTGCTTCCTTCATCTGCTTTGTACTCCCCTGAGCCATGGTCATTTCCTTTCTCCCCCTCATCTCAGGATGCGAATAGTGGATGATGATGTGAGCTGGAATAGCATTTCTGCGGCACAAGAGAAAGAGGAGGAGGAAGAGGATGAAGGGGACTTGCCTGTGGTGGGTACTCAAGGGTCGGGGGGCTTGTGCTATCAAAAACCAAATCACTAATTTTGTTCAGCTCCCTTATAAACTTCCTGCTGTCATCATGGGGGGAAACACTTGGCAAGCAGTGCCCGTGGGAATGGCTGCCTGTGTAAGTGGACAAAGTGAATAACTTGTCTGGTTTAACTCTAGAGAGATCTCATTAGCATCCTAGAAAGAATGATACTTTGCATTCAGATTCTTGTATATATGTATTGCAGTAGATCTAAAACTTAAAGCAGATTGGAACCTCGTTCTGCTATGCCTTGTACAGCCATCAGCAAAGGGAGCATTTGGTTTGTAAGCTGCTGGGGGTAGGGACTGTTACTTACCACATCTCTGTCTTGCATGAAAAAAAATTAACAAAACAACATTATAGCAAAAGGAGAGAGCAGCTGACCCTGTAGTGCTGCTGTTCTGTGAAGGGGCTTCAGAAATAGAAAGTAAAACTGACCAATACCATAAGTGGGTACAACTCTGTTGGCCTTAATCAGTGTCAGATTTGTCCCAGAGCACGTGAAAGATGTGGCTCCACACAGGCTGTTTTACACTCCACGTCCCGTAGAGAATCCAGGATGTCCAGTGTCTGACGGTCTCTAAATGCTTTTCACTGACTATTAGGCTTCACGACTCATGCCCGTCTTCTGGGGGGTAATTGCTTCCTAGATCAGAGGTTCTCAAACTTTTCCATTCTGAGCCCCCCAGCATGCTATAAGAACTCCCTGGCTCACTTGTGCCACAATAACTTGTTTTCTGCATATAAAAGCCAGAGCTGGCATTAGGGGGTAGCAAGCAGGGCAGTTGCCTGGGGCCCCATGCCACAGGGGCCCCAATGAAGCTACACTGCTCAGGCTTCAGCTTCACCCCCAAGTGGTGGGGCTCAGGGACCTGGGCTTCAGCCCCATGCAGCGGAGCTTTGGGTTTCTGTCCTGGGCCCCAGCAAATCTAATGCTGGCCCTGCTTGGAGCCCCCCCTCCCCCCCCGCCCCAAAAAAAAACCTGCTTGAAGTCCCCTAGGCAGGCCCAGACCCCTGGTTGAGAACTACTGTCCTGGAGATATTCTCCTGTGCTTTGTCTAGTTAAGGTTCCAATGACATACTGTAAGTAGATAGACTGTAATTAGCAACTTTTAATAGGATGTTGTTGAGTTAACAATCATATTTTTAAAGGCCTTTATTTGAGTTACTATCAGCGCCTAAGATTTTGAAAGATATTTTATTAGACCGATCAGTGTCACTTATTACTTCTTGCAGTAGCCCATCTTCAATGTCTTGTGAACAGATACTGTTTAGATCTAAAACTTCCCTTCAAACAAATGAAGTTCATATTGGAATTGATGATTTATTTTGGCTAATTCCTGTTTTTGAGCCAAATCTAAATTTTGAGCTGAGACCGCTTGACATGGTGGGTTTTTAGACAGTGTTTTATTTTTAAATGAAAAAGAAACAGTGGAAAGCTGTTGCAAAACAAAAGCAACAGATGAGAGAAATATTTGAAGAGTTTTACAACAAATGCTTGTAATGGAATCAAATAAGCCAGTGCAATAGATGTTGTGAGCTAAACTTTGCAACTTTTCTACAGAGAACAATCCAGCGATTTATACATAGTCAGAAGCTTTAGAAATATTGTGTTTTGATATCAATGTTCAAGAAGTCTGTGCAGCAGAATAATGGAGGGTTACAGGCAAAACACATTAGTTGCCGGAGTGTGTTTATTTGGGAGAGTAGAAAATCTCCTTGGTTGTAACTTGCTACGTTACATGCAGGTGGCAGAGTTTATTGATGAGCGTCCAGAAGAAGTGAAACGGATGGAAGAATTCCGGACAAATAATAAATGGAGGCTTTTAGGAGGTAAGCTTGGAGTGGTGGTTGTGGTTGTTTTAGCCCCAGCAAAGTATTCAGCTTGGTACAATACCCACAAATGTTCCGAAGAATTTACACTTAAAGATAGGTATGTAGAAGATAGGAAACACTGGGTAACCCAGAGATGGAGATGGCTGAGGTTTTATAGGGTTTTCATTCCACATTTGAATACATATACACTGGACCCTCGCTATAGCCTATGTCGCTATAGTGCATTCGTTGTCATGGATCCCAAATTTAAATAATTAAACTGGGATCCATGGCAATGCGATCTTCTCTCATACGTCATGTTTTCTTGACCTTTAATCATTTTTGTTGCTCTTCTCTGGACTTTCTCCAGTTTGTCCACATCACTCTTGAAATGTGGCACCCAGAACTGGACACGATACTCCAGTTGAGGCCTAATCAGCATGGAGAAGAGCAGAAGAATTACTTCTTGTGTCTTGCGTACAACACTCCTGCTAATGCATCCCAGAATGATGATCGCTTTTTTTTGCAGCAGTGTTACACTGTTGACTCCTATTTAGCTTGTGGTCCACTATGACAAAAATCTAAGTAGTGATTCTTTTCTTTTTTTTTAGATCAGAATGAAGATTCACAAAGCTCAGACCTTTCTCTAGCTGCCAAGTCTACAGCAAGGTATGGGGCTTTCCCTGGGGTTGTGGTTATCAGGTTCTTTTTTATTTCGTATAATACTTTGTTTTCAGTGTCATCTTTTATCGCACAGTCTCTCAGTACTTTACAGTTAAGTCTTGTGATGTTGGTAAGGGATATATGAGGACTGCTTTATTCAGTGCTAAAATGTCTGCACCTCTGGAGGAGAATG
This sequence comes from Dermatemys mawii, assembly GCA_007922305.1. NCBI lineage: Eukaryota > Metazoa > Chordata > Testudines > Dermatemydidae > Dermatemys > Dermatemys mawii. The sequence continues at coordinate 3,370,315 of ML677426.1, forward strand.
CAGTAACAGTCTAATACAGTGTACGGAAATAATACACAACACTTTCACACAGGAAGCAGATTTATTCCATAGTTATTTAAATACGTAGGGAAAATGTAAGTGGCTGTGTGCTGCCAAGCAAAGCTGGAATGTGATGAGGACAGTAGAGTTCCCTCATTTTCATAACAGCCATGGGATCTTTAAATTCTCACATGACTTCTGGAAACATTCCAACAGCCCATAAAATCACAGGGTCTGCACAGGCTTCCTCCTTATCTCCCCTGTGCCCGGGCTGGTGAAAGAAGAGTCCCTCACACCCTCTTCCAGTGTTTCACTCTTGTGCTTTTATTTACAGTGCAACAGTGCATTCCCTTTTATCCCCAACAGGTATCCTCTTTCTCACCCGTTCCAGGGTCTCCTGGCCCCTGAGGCGCCCTGCCTGTGGTGAGAAGACAGAGTTGCAGCCTCCTGTCCCCTCCCAGGCTACCCTGCCCACTGAGTTCTCTTCAAGGCTCTTCTAGCCCTCTCAGTCTTCAGCCCAGCTGCCGCTGCTTAGCTTAGCCTAGTGCAATGAGCTAGTCCTCGTTAGGGCCCGCAGCTGGGCTCCCTGCTGACTGCTCTGAGCCACTGCGCCCAGCCTCTCTGCCAGAAGGCAGGGCTTAGCCAGCAGTTTAGCAGGACAGGACAGGGCTTTTACCCCTGCCCTGCCACACAGCCCCTTCCACTCTTAAGAGTCATGATGGTCACCGAATGATTTTGGTAGAACTTCAATGCCAACCCGTCCAGAGCTCAGAGGGGCCAGGTATAGGAGCCCTTTGGGAGGTTTTGACTGGTAGTGACAGATCAGAGGTGACAAGTTCAGGCATTAATCTTTGTGAAGGTCTGTCTGTGAAACTGAGAACCAAATATGAGTTGGTAACTAGTGCTTCATTCAAGAGGACCATTAACACCCTTTGAACCCTGCTGGCTGCTCTACAAACTTCTTGTTTTGGTTTTATTTCCAGTTCAGAAACTACAAAACAAAAGAAAATTAAACACTTCTCTGAGCCATCACCTCCCAGGAGAGGTCGTCATGATTCTCCTGAGATTTCTCCACCCAGGAAGCAGCGTCATGATTCTTCAGATGAGTCTCCATCCAGGAATCAGCGCCGCGACTCGCCGGACCTGTCGCCCCCGCGCCGGGGCCGCCGCGA
>ML677426.1:3371496-3401683 GCA_007922305.1 Dermatemys mawii
CCGCGACTCAGTGTCGGGGAAAAAAAGCAACAAAACTATGGACAAATCACTACAGGGAGGAATCCAAGGAGAGCGATCTAATCTAAGATCTGGCTTCCCACACAAATCCTCATCACATCATAAGCGGCGGATAACTCCAGATCTTTCACCTCCCAGGAAGAACAGAGACAATTCTGACCTAGCTACATCACCATCTCCGAGAAAGAGAACTGGATCACCCAGTGGGCTGAAGAAACAGAGCAGCACAAGAGGTGAGTGTGTGTGAGATCATCCAGTGTTAGCCGAGTGCTCTTGGGAACAGCAAGTCACTCAAGTTTGTGTTATTTCTAAACATTTGCCAGGCCCCATTCTGTGACCAGGTTTGCACACTTCTGCCAGCCCTGGGATTTGGAATCAGTGTTTCACACTTTCTCTTGGTAAATTAAAGATGGTAGGACTTGGAATTACCTTGCAACAAGTACAAAAATCCCCAGAAACAAACGTTTTGTAATGGTAAAGCTGAGTTTCTCAGTCCCATTCTGTACAGACTTTGCAAGGGGTTAAAAATCAACCCAAAGTGCCTATATCAGAAGAAAATTGTGAGTAAAAGGAACGCCACTCAAAGAGAAGAATATTTCCAATACGTGTTAGTGAATGTTAACAATATCCTTTTTTCCCCGTGAAGAGTTGGCCTTAGGGGTAGCGGACCTAGCCCATGCTGATGGAAAATAGCCTCATTCAGCATATTGGAGCAATGCTGATTATCTCTAAGTACTTACCAGTGTTTTTATAGGTCTAGGAGAGGGATTTTCAAAATAACTTCCAGGACCAGTTAGGGCTGTTCTCAGTTTGATAGAGAGCTTTGAAAGGAGAGCACAGCTTAGCTGTCTGTGTACTCTATTATCGCATGGCATGTTTAACATCTCTTTTGGTTTCCAAACTGGCTAGTTTAGCTCTGCAGAGACGCACCTCGGATGCTAGCATGTCCAGGCTTTTACAGGGCTCCAAATTGTATTTCTTCTGTGATTTAACATTTGATATCTCTGTTTATTGCAGGCTTTTCTCCAGCCAATAAAATGCCTAAACAGGCTCCGTTGCCTAAAAGGCGCAAGAGGCATGACTCTGATTCTTCACTGCCACGGAAGAGTTCCCAGGACTCATCTGGTTCTGACCTTTCCCCACTGCGGAACAGTCGCAGACCAGGCCTGCTACACCGTGACTCCCCCTCCAAAGTCTCTCCCCCAAAGAGGAATCAGAACATGTCTTCAGATTCTGATTTATCTCCTCCCCGAAGGAGTCAGGCAGCTGGAAAGAAACTCTATGGTTCAAGGAGCTCTCCTGGCCTCTTGCCTCCTCATCGAGGCCCAGATTCTAAAAGATCTCTCCAGGGGGAGAGAGGAGAGGACCAGAAGGTAAGCTTCTAAGGTATAAGTTTCTCATGCTGCCCTCCCTGCATGCTTCACCCTGGCCTGCATTGAGCATTGCTAAGGATGAGTGAATAGCTTTGTCCGCTTGGCCTACTCAGTCTGTGTGTGTCTGCTGAGGGTGCAGCTATTGCCCTACGCGGGAGGTGGCTTGGTAATATGGACATTTCTCCTAAGAACTGGGCTGAAATCTCCATCTCATTACATGGATGGGCCTCCACAGCCTTCAGCTAGTGATAATGTAGGATATCCCTTTTGGATTTGCAGGCCAGCCAGATGCTCTCGGGGGGTAAAGCTGGGTTGGTGTCAGCCGACCTGCTGCGGCGAGAACAGCAGGAGCTCAGGAGACATGATAGAAATAACAAACACTTGGAAGGTAAAGAGTTAATGAGATTGTAATGGGCATCAACCTGCTTTCAACCTACATCCTGGTTCCTAGTGTTTTTTTCTGTGCTAGTCGTAGGGGTTTTGGGTGCAGTGGGCCCTGGCTGAAGTGCTTGTCGGTAAGGTAGCATCTAGGTACTCCAAAAGGTCTTCAAGGGTGGTGCCATGGGGCCTGTTATCAGTTTAAATCAATTTTACCAACGAAGTCTCAGGTTTTACAAAAAGTATTCATTTTTTTTCTCATTTCACCCTATTTTTGTATCATTCAAATATACAAAAAATAACTTGTTTTATTAGGAAAAAACAACACACTGAACGAAATCTCTGTATTAAACAATACAATAGTGTGTGTGTGTGCATGTGTGCGTGCGCACGCAAAATTGCCTGTCGAAGTAAGGTTGTGTATTAGTCGAGATAAGATACAATAAACAAACAAGCACGCAGACAAGCTCTGAAGTGCCTGTACATCCAAACATACTGGTAAATCTCACGCCCACCACATAGACATTTCAAGCCGTTAGCAGCTAATGGTTTAAAGATTTGACCCCCGACAATGGGAAGAAAATGAAAATCTGTGTCAGAATACATTTTAGAACACAAGGAAGTATTCAAAAGTTTAAAAAAAACAGGAGAAAAGGATGAAGTTGAGGGTATGTGCTGCAAATGATGTGGCCCAGTTATTAAATGTAAATATTTATAGCCTTATAGTTCTAAGTCTATAGCAGTAAACTGTTTATTCAAATGAAAAGTTTTATTTGGGGATTAGCAATATATTCTTTTGAGTTCTGTTTTAGTTCTGTAGCAAACCACATTGAAAGGAATTCAAAGGCATTAATCAATCTACTGAATACTTTTTTCCCGTCTTTCCGTTCACCAAAATATATCCTGATGCTTACCTAGAAACATTATTAATAGTTTTTGCACTGATTTTCACCTGTTTTTGTTGTGATAATAAACACTGATAAATTCCTGGGAAAAATTAAATAAAATAAAAACTGAATACGAAGGGCACAAAGCCTGTAAAGTAAATGTCAATGGAGGAACTCCTCCACCCTCGTGCACTGCTCCCCATGAGATAGTAATAGTGAGGGCTGACGCTTTTGAGACTTGCATCAGGATGCTAGGCAGCACTTCTTAAAAGAACAGGGTCAGACTGAGATTTGAAGAGGCCTACCTACACGGAGAGTTGTGGTCAGTGGGCACAACTGGTGGTTGTGGTTTGATCGTTATTGATTGATGACCTTTTTCTGAGGTTGGAATACTTTAAAAACAAAAAAATGTACATCAACCAATCAAAACACAAGGCTGTTGAAGTGCATAGAAGCGATGAACTGAATCGACTGACATCTTGGAAATGTTCCAAAGTAACTAACCTGCAACTTCTCATGTCTTCAGATGAATCCCAAAATGCTGAAACAGTCTTTCGAGACAAGTCAGGCCGCAGGAGGGACCTTGTGCAGGAACGGCTTGAGCAGCAGAAGAAGGCAGAGGCGAAATCGGAGCGAGATGAGATCTATGCCAAGTGGGGCAAGGGGTAAGAAGCCCTAGAGTTCAATAGCAAACTGCTCAGTCCTGTTCCATGGAGTAACAGTCCCTCCCACTCTGTTGCCAACAAAGATGGCCGTTGTGATGGTGGGTTTAGTGATATCGATGCAGGCCCATTTGTGACTGGACTGAGACCACTGGGCTTCTTTACCAGGGAGCATTGACCAGGCACTGAGATTTTGGATTTGAACCTGTGACCTGACACCAAATGTTCTCTATCATCGTAGAGATTTCTTGAATCTTCCTGTCCCGCACTGGTGTGTGGATTGGGAGTGCTATACACTTGTTGCTAGGACAGGATTGCAATGAGTGCAAACAGTGCACAAGCATTAGGATTTGTCCTGGGTCTGACTCGCTCTAACATAAGGCTTCGTATGTTTCTTTCCAAGCCTGGCTCAGAGTAAGCAACAGCAGCAGAATGTGGAGGATGCAGTAAAGGAGATGCAGAAGCCATTGGCTCGTTACATTGATGACGAAGACTTGGATCAGATGCTTCGAGAGAAGGAAAGAGAAGGGGACCCCATGGCTACCTTCATTAGAAAGAAGAAAGCCAAAGAGAGCAAGGATAAGAAAGGTTGGTTTGTACTTACGTTCGGAATATAAGAACAGCTGTACTGGGCCAAAGGTCCATCCAGCCCAGTATCCTGTCTACCCACAGTGGCCAATGCTAGGTGCCCCGGAGCAAGTGAACCTAACAGGTGGTGCAGGGCTCCAGTGGTGCGCTGATGAGGAAGGCTGCTGTTAATAAATACACCGTAACGGATCAGTCTGTTTTCTGGTGGGTGTTAGTGCAGTAGTGGTAATGACTCACTGTGCTGTTGTTGGCCAGCAGTGTTCTGATTGGCTTAGAGACCAGGTGAACAACAGTGCTGTGCTTCTATGAGCCAACAGAGTTAAACTAGGTTAAAGGTGGTATTTGGAAGTTGCCTCCATGAATAATGGTCAGCACTCAGCGGTCTGGCTGGCTGGCTCAGCATTCAGTGCATGTGTGTGTACGCTGTTTTCGATTGTTGGTCACGTAAGCACGTGGGTGGGTTGAAATAGTAATGCATTATATTGCTCCTTTTCTCTGTCTCTAGAGAAGCCCAGGTACAATGGACCAGCACCTCCCCTGAACAGGTTTAACATATGGCCTGGGTATCGCTGGGACGGAGTGGACAGGTAGGCATTCCTGGTAGGTTTGTATGCACTAGTGTGGTGGTCAAGGTAAGAGATGGGTCTCTGCCCTGAAGAGCTTACCCTTAGCTCACGCGGTAACCCGGACAGAGGCCTGGAGGAAGCATGCTCTACTGCCTGCACACAGAGGCGTTTTCACACAGTCTCTTGCCTTAATGAGCTTCCGAGCCTTTCATTTTAATTATGTGAATTTCATGCCAGAGTGAGGTGCTGGCTCAGCACCTCGGAAGAGCCAGTCCTCTGTTGACCAGCACAAGGGGAGGAGCCTGGGCAAGCAGCACTACACGCGTTTCGTTAGAGCCGCGGGCGTGGGGGTGAAAGTGGCTTTTCCATGATACCAGATGTTTGCGTTTGCAATTTTACAAACAGCTGGTCACATTGAAATGACAAATTATTGGGCTTCAGTTTTTTGCAGGTACATTCCCCCTCCTTTTTTTCCCCTCCCCCCGCCCCCAACCCTTTCTTTCCAGTGATGTGGGAGGAGGCCCCATTTCCAATTGTATTTGAATTGAATATAAAAAAAGTTTCATTTTTTAAATAAAAAACTTCTGTGAAATGTTTTTAATTTTTCACAGATAATACTTGCCATTTTCTCACCACCTGTGCTTCCCACACCCTGCTCTCCCTTTGCTAACATGCCTCAGTGCTGACATGGCTAGGGTGAGCTTGGGAGACCAATCTCCATAGTTTGTCAGTCTTGCCAATATGGGGACTTGGGGCTTTTGTAGTCAGGACATCTGTCATTTGAGACTGGAAGGAGACCCGTCTGATTTGTTGTACAGTTGGCCACTGAACTGCCACCAGATGGCACAAGCTGTTGTTAACTACAGATGGGGCTGAAATAGTGCCAGCAATCTAGAAATGGAAGGCAGCTGGAGGCATCTGGTCATTCCAGAAAGTTTTATTTCTCAGCAATGGCTTGGTAAAGTATATTGTGCACCAACACACACTCTGGTTGATATTATTTTGTAGGTCCAATGGGTTTGAACAGAAGCGCTTTGCCAGGCTAGCGAGCAAGAAGGCAGTTCAGGAGCTCGCATATAAGTGGAGTGTGGAGGACATGTAAACAAAAGAGAAAATCAAACGGAAGACCGTTCCTGGCTCCCGGTCGGTCGAGGAGGAAGAGACACCTCAGTACACCTAGTGCCATTGCAAGAGCTGTAAGAAATGGCTCACTCTTCCCTGAACACCTCTTCTCCCCAGCATTCAGTGTTAAAGAGGACTACCTGCCTCTAAAGGAGAGTTCAAGATGCTCCCGGAAGAGGATGAAGACAGGTCACTGTCCAGTAAGGGAGAGGAGAAGGGGGAAACTTTGGGTCCCTTAAGCATAGAGAAGAACTTCTACAGCTTTACTGCGAGCAGCCAGAAGATTGAATGCTATGGGGAAGTGCGGTATCCTGCTACCAGCAGAAGCTGTTGAGATGCAGAAGAGACACCAGTTTCTGGCATTAATATTTTTTTAACAAGTTTATATAAATACATTTGTAACCCTATTTTCAGCCAAACTCTTGGTTCCCTGGAGGTATTTTGGGGCTCTGCTGATTTTCAGTTGTGTCCAAAATCTCAGGTGCTTCTCCGAGGCGCGGAGAGGATTAAAGAAAACACATTCATAGAATGATTGTGCTTTTGCCTGTCAAGATTGTAGACCGAAAGTTGAGATTTCAGCTGTGGGGAATGGTGGCAGTTTTAATATCATCAGCTGGCTTGTCGCTGTTGTGCCCCAGAAAGTCTGTCTGATGTCAATTGCTAAGGAGCCTGAAGTGGCTTTTCTGTCCTGCAATGTGTGGATTCCCCAACTAGCAGTGAAAGTTGTAAAGCGGAAGCCCGTCCTGTTTCTAGCTCTGAGCTACACTAAGTAGACGAGTATTTCCTACAATGCCTTGTTCCGTATGGTGTAACATCACTAGCTGGTCCTTCCTAAACGGGGTTTTTGGAGAGAAGGGTGTGAGGGAGAAACTCTTTAGTTGTATTTGACAACAAATCCATCCTGGCTAGAAGCTCTGGCAGCTGGTCTGGGTTAACTGCCTCTGGAAAGACGCAGTTAATGGTGGGTTTAAATGTACAACCTTGAATGTGATTTTTTTTTGGATATTTGATGGCAAGAGGCTGGTCTCTATTGAGCGGTCTGGTAGTTGCATAGTTGCAGCCTTGCTGTCTGCATGTTTGTTTAAACCTGCAATCGGACTTTCAGAAAAGGTGACCGATCTGCCAAGACTCTGAGCCACAGCTAAGGGAGAGACAGAGTGGCCTGGTCCCTCCTCTTGAGAAAGCACTTCTGATCTCAGAGGCAGCTGGAGTTTTCTCTTTGTTTACTTTGCAGAGAGAAGATGTTGAATGTCCTTGCCTTAGTAGCAGTTTGGGTCTTGGGATAGGAATTAAGCTCCCATGGTTCTCATGCTGCATGAAGGTGCTGGGTGGGAAGTATCGTGCAAAGGTTTTCTTAGGAAATGTGATTCTTGGTGTGGTGTTTTCTCCCCGTCAAAGGTGATGCTCCTCTTTTATTTAACAGGTTAAATTTCTAGCAGTCCTGTAACCTGGACGTACAATTGTAAATAATAACTTTGGTTTTTAACTGCCTCTGTGTGTGGGGTGGTTTTTTAAACTTTAAACCTACAGTGGGGGTTAAGTTGGCATAGATGTGTCTCCCAGGGGTGTGGATTTTCCACACCCCTGAGACAAGTAGCTCTATCGATTTACGTTCCTGGTGAAGACCAGCTCCAAACATAATACCTCTGTAGGATATATGAATGCATGAGGCAGACGACATGTTATAATCTTTCACTGTGATTACCATTAACTTTGAGTTGGTGATAAAAAATTAACTCTTGGATTTTTTAAGTCAATGTAAGTTGTAGGCGTTTGCCCTTTTGAGGTCGGTATATGTAAATATACTTTTGTTTTTGTCATCTGATTTTTCTGATAAGTCACGTGCTGCTGGTGCTCCTCTGTTACTCCAGCCTTGCAGAAAACTATTGTTTGGGGTTGTTCAGATAGAGAGAAAGTTGGGAACACTCCTTTTTCTGAGGAATGCACATCTGTCTAAATAGGACCATTTAAGTGCTAATACTAAGCACAAGCAATTTTTATTATCTTTAAAATTAAATGCAAAATAATAGGCTAATGCACTCTGAGAACTAGTGTTAAAATATTAGAAGTTATTAAAGGTAAAATTCCTACCAAATCCTTAAACAAACAGGAAATCCTGTGAAATTAGATACAATTATTGTATAATTTCAACAGCTATTACATTTGTATTGCTGTGTCTTAAGAAACAAATGCTACATCCATACACAACAGCCAAATTAACAGTAGCTATTCTGAGTGTGTCTGCAGTGTGATCACTTACCTGCGCTAGCTTTAATCTCGCTAACCCGGCTAAAAGGCAGCGAAGACATGCAGGCTGTCCAAGCCTGCCGACAGCCTTGGTATGTACTTGTGTGCCTATTCTGTGCTGCTGCATCTTTGTTCTTAGCCACGCTAGCCAGATTAAAGTTAGCATGAGTATTTCTGTGTGAGCAATCCCACCTCTGCAGTGCAGGCATACTCAGTCACGGAGATTTTAGATGTCCCATTTTAATGTTGCTAAGATGCACAAAAAAACAGTTAGTAATTGTTTGCCCATTAGCATCCTGGGGACAGAGTTGATTTGCCGGGGGGACTGCATATCAGGCTTTAATGGGCACAAGAGAATTCATTGTTTCTCTTCCCTGCTCCTGTTGCTGGATCAAGCACATTTGCAAACGCCAGACTGAAAGCGGGATTGGCCTGAAAGAGAGTGTTGAGAATCCAGTTATGTGGATGTCTGACTGGTGCAACCGGAGCCCTTGTTGCACTGCAGCAATCCAAATGCTGCCATGGCTTATCTGGACGTCATCACTGGAAGAAGCTGTAAGACTCCCTGTGGCTGGTGGAGAAATCTTGCTTTCCCTGTGCTTGGATGGGTTTCTGCTCTGGTTTGCAGTTCTTTACCTTCTCCGCTCTCCGGGGCAGGAACGTGCTGTGTGTGGTAGTTTGTCTTTCAAACTTGAAATCCAGTCCCAGAGTTCAGTCCCTTTGTTTTTGTTTTTTACACTGCGAGGTGTTGGGAGATGCTATCAAAAGGCCCCCTGCCCCACGGCTAACTCGAGATACCAGCAGTCTGTCAGCTTTCTTTCCATTGTGAATGCGGAGCAGCAGTAATTACATTTGAAAAGGAAAGAAACAGAGAACAATAGGAAATAGTAAAATGTGTTAGCAAGGAAGTGGGGTTTCCCTTGTTGTTGCCACGGTCAGTTGTAGATGCTCTGTCACTGCCTATGTAAAAGCACAGATGAGATAAGGCACCTGTAAATATGCACTAGGGCTGTGCAAGGGGCAGACAGACGTGGCCTATTTGGACTCTGCTGTCTGTGTTTTTGGATGTTCCTGAATGCTGTTTGCTAAGGGGGTCGGGACATAAAGTAGCATGTGTGTGCTCCCAGGGTAGCATTCAAAGTACCCAGGTTTAACTTGGTGAAGGTTCGTCTAAGGGCTGGTTTCCTCCACCTGTTGCTGTCTCAGATGTGCCCCTCCTGGGGGGAGCAGTAGAGGAGCTACACTGGCTGGTGACAGCAGTAGGGCGCCCACTCCAGCCTCCCCACACACACACACTTTGCAGCAAGAGCCTGCCTTTGTTCTGGTCATTGTTTCCTCACTGGGTGTTTGTTCCAAGCTCCTGTTCCCCTCCCTCCTTCCCTGCCCACCGACTTCCTCTCCCCCTCCTCTTTGCCCCAGGTAACAACCTCTTTCTCACCTCCCATCATGTTAGTGCCACACTTCTTCTTTTAAAGGTGACATCTGCAGCCATCTCACTGCCTGCATCTCGAATCCTCCTCTCCCCATACGTCTATTCAGAGAATAAACTCTGCAGGGCCTTCGAGCCAAGGTGTTCTTCATAGATCATATAACTAGTTCTGCTCTGAATCCTCTGTGGCCTTGGGCAAATCACTCAGCCTCTCTGCATTTTGGTGCAATCACCTGTAAACTGTTGTGAGATTTGTCGGTCAAGTGCTTTCAAATCTACAGATGAAAAGTTGTCTAGAAATAAAATTCCCAATAGCATTGGCACCTTGTCTGCCAGGCGTCTCAAGTCTGTCCAGCAGCAAGTAAACACAGGGTAATAACAGACACTGACACTTCAGTTTTGGTCTAGAAGTTGGCATATGGGAGTGCAGGTGCCCAGTCGGGGACTTGAGAGTAGAGCCCTACAGTACCATATATTGGTCATAAAGCCCTTGTTTCAAAAAAAGAGACTGTTGAAACTGCCTGTTGGCTTCCACATGTGGCGAGTTTCCCCAGCCTGCCTGGCTCTGTGCCGTGCTGCATGTTGTGGGGAGCTCCAGCAGGAGGCTTGTTTTTAAATGGCATGTGGCAATGCAGTGCATTTCTCTCCTAAAGGAAGCAAAATGAAAGAACCTTGAGTTCCTGCTTTGGGACCCAAGGGTGCAGTAGCATAGGGAGCAGTTCTTGTCTCCTGCCCATGTCCTGTAGCTGTCTCTCCTGAGCAAATGTTGACTCCCCCCAGCCCCCTCAAGAAATTAGCTATCTGTTGGGGGTGGGAATCAAGGTGCCCTTTTAACATAAACAGGAAATGTGATTGGGAATAGCACGGCCCCATAGGTATAAAGGGAGGTACTACTGCTTCTGAGACGTTTCTGATAATTCCATGTCGGAGATGGCTACCGAGCAGGGGTGGATATATCAATGATTTGTAGTTTGTTTCTGGTACCTGGGTGACTAAGGAGATGCTGTAAATATAAATTAATGGAGATCACAGAGGTCACACAGAGACCCGGGGCAAGGCACTTCCTGTGCAGTTACATGCTTGGGTACTCCCTTGGCTCCATGGTGTCATGCCCTGCTGTCTGGTCTGAAGAAAGGAGTGAGGAAGGGCTTTGAAAGAGGCCAGTAGTGCCCTCTAGTGTTACTCTCTTGTCACTTTCCTCTCTGTGAACCCTGCCTTTTGCTCCCCCGTCGCGACTGGGCGTGAGGATGTTGGGGGAGGAGCAGTTGTCCTCAGTGCTCCAGTTCATGTGGGAGCTGGACAGTGAACAGAGTGTCATTCAGGAACATGTGGCAGATTTGTTTCTTCCCTTTGGAAGTTGCCCCCAGTAACCAACATCTTAACTGTGACTCTCACGGCACCGGTTCCATCCAGTGAATGCTTAGAATGGCTGGGAACAGAGTTGCTGCCACTCTTGGTAAAAGGCGTTACCTTCGGCATCACACTGTATATTATGGGTGAGGCCAGAGGGGGAAGCCTGTGTCTTCCACAGGGAATGGAGCCTGTCTGAATGCCAGAAATAAGCCAAGCATAGTATCAGAGAAGTGTAGACGGGCAGGAACCTCGGTAGGTAGCTGTTATGGAGTCCCCGGTCGATGGTCTGGAACTGCTCCCTGTGAAGCCAGTTAGGATTCTGGGGGGAAGCTTCCTCCCTGAACAGCCTGTCTCCAAGGCTAGGAGCCTCACAGCTTACGGCTTCCCCCTTCCTGGGTCTGACCTCAGAGCATTCAGCACCTTCTGCCCCTCCGTGCGCTTCCCCCAGCGAGCCCGCCCAGGCGGGGTCCTGGGGAAGCCCATGAGTTCTGCACCCCAACTCCACAGTCAGATGTAACTCTCAGCAAGCCAGTAAAAAAGAGGTTTATTAGTTGACAGGAACATGATCTAACACAGAGCTGGTAGGTACTGCGAACTGGACCCCTCAGCTGGATCCATTTTGGGGGCCCAGGGAGGCCAGACCCCGCCAGCTGCAGACTGAAAACCCCCTCTCTCGCCCCTCCTCTGCTTTTCCTTTGTCTCTTTCCCAGGCCAGGAGGTCAGGTGATTCCTCCAACAGTTTCAGCTGACACCTTCCACACCTGGGGTCAAGTTACAGCCTTAGGTATGGACATCCCCACACAATAGTCAGAGGAATCATTAAGAATATTCCTACTCCTTCACAGTAGCATGTTTGATCTGAATTTCAGGAGACTTCATTTCTTCATCAAACACCCACATCTACTGTCTGTGTTGTGGTGAGCATGGGACAGAAGCCATGAACAAGCTGACTCCATAGATTCGCTCTCCCTGCGGAGGACACAGAGATATCTTATAGCAGGAGTTCTCAACCTCTTTCTTGCTGAACACCCCTCCCCGCCATACTATTAAAAACTCCATGGCCCACCTGTGCTACAAAGCCAGGGCCAGTGTTAGGAGCAAGCAGGGCAGTTGTCCAGGGCCCCACACCACAGGGGGCCCCATGAAGCCAGGTTGCTCAGGCTTTGGCTTCAGCCCCAGTGGTGGGGTTGGGGCCCCAGTCTTCAGCCCTGCATAGTGGGGGAGTGGCGGGCTTTGGCTTTCTGCCCTTGGCCTCAGTGAGTCTAATGCCAGCCCTGCTTGGTGGACCTCCTCAAACCTACTGAGTGCCCCCCAGGAGGCCCCAGACCCCTGCTTGAGAACTGCTGTCTTACAGGGAACCGGTGGTCATCTGGTTATAAGAACTGTTTTAATAGCATGAAAGTTGTAACACAAATTGCCATCAACTACAAACGGGCAGATAAGAACATAAGAAAGGCCATACTGGGTCAGACCAAGGGTCCATCCAGCCCGGTATCCTGTCTACTGACAGTGATCAATGCCTGGTGCCCCAGTGGGAATGAACAGAACAGGGAATCACCAAGTAGTCTGTCGCCTGTCGCTCATTCCCAGCTTCTGCAATTCAGCTCATCTGTCTGCAGCAACTAGCATGAGGCATGATAACACGAGGCCTCCTTTACCATGAGTATTTTAAACAGTCTGAATTAAGTACTGGTGAGAGGGGACCGATAACTGGGGGGCAGGGGGATAATCAGCGGGACTGGGTATGCAGAGCATCCAAAGAGGTAGATGACAGCTGCACGGGAACCATTCACCCTGACTGCTTTGTTGGCTGGCACAGACCTTCCTACCCCTTCAGCGTCTGGCTCCCTGCAGTGAGAAGCACCTCACAAGTCCCTGGCCGGGACAAGTGCAGTAGAAAAGCAGCAACTGCCCTCGTCCAACAGCGCTCTTATCTGAGTTACTTTATTGCCTTTGTTTTTCTCTCTGGTTTTCCGGGTGGACTTTACCTCACGCTTGTGAGGTGGCAAAATTGTATTTACTTAGGATGTCTAATTGCCCAAAGCCCTGGAGCAGAGATGTAGCTTCACAGTTCAGACCCGGAGCTCACAGAGTGCCTCAAGCAATGCTTGCAACCGTTCCAATTTCTGTGTAGCTCCCAGTGCCCGGCTCTTCTTTGTAACAACATTTAGTATTTGTATCTTTGGTGCTGTGGGACGTGTCGTTCCCTCCCAAACCCAGCTTGTTCCCTGATAAGTGAGAGAGTGCAAAAGAAAGGGCACCCTAAAATATCCATGATCCTTGACCAGCAAGGTTGGGAAAATAAGAGATGGCCATTTACAGGCTAGATATTGTGGATTCATGGATGTTTGCTCATTATTTACCCAGCTCTACAGAGTGGGTGAAAAATGAACAAATATTCATTGAATAATTAATTGCAAAGTAAATATTATGTGAGAATAATATCGATCTGTCTTGGGGTTCATACTGATGTTCACCATCATGTCAGAGTGCCTTCCACTTAAATCAATAGCAACTGCCTGGCCTTCAGCAGACTCAGTGAAGTCCCTTGGACCTCTCACTTTTCCGAGTACAAACTGCTTGGGACATGGATGATTTTTGATGGGTTGATTGATTGGGGTTCGTAGGGTGGGTACTGGCTTCGCGGGGGACTCAGTGTTGTGAATGTCATTCTTGCGATGGTGGAAAAGCTTTAGGGATGAGAGGGGCCTTGTAGCATTGCCCAGCAATGCTCAGGCTCTGAATTTGTCCAGTCCCCTTTAGAGTTAGACAGTTTTTCCTAATGTCTCTCCTAGATCTCCCTTGTGTGTCTCCTATGTGGATTGTAAGGCCTAGTCTACACTCATAGCTTAGGCTGACCTAGCTACATCACTCAGCAGTATCGAAAATTCCCATTGCCGAGTGCCAGGGTTATGCTGACCCAAGGCTCAGTGCACGTGGAGCCATTGCCTAGGGAAGTAGAGCCCCTACCAGGGTAGTAAAAGTCTTTCTTGTCACTGTAGCCTATCTACGTAACAGGGTGACTATGGTGCCACAGCTGTGCCATTGTAGGGCCTGCTGTGCAGACATGGCCTGACTTTACTGTCATTCTTGTCAGGGGCCCTAGAGCTTGCGCCTAGGTGGAGTGTGCAGTTAAATCAGAAAAAATAAAACAGAGTGAAAATTTCCCTATTGTTCCATTTCCATGCTAGCAGTTGCTGGAGGGATGTAGTGTCAAGATCACAAATGGGAAGGAAGAGTCTGGCCACCAGACAATCTGATTCAGTGAGATCCAGATGACAAACATGTTTCGGAAACCTAGATCCAAATTGTCGTATGCTGGAACCTCAAGCAAAAGCAGTAGGCTGGGGCCCCTTTGAAACTGTCTTAAGCTAGTTCCACACTCCAAAAGACCAAGGGTGTAACTAGTGAAAAGTCCATGAGATTTTAAACCTTGGTCCCTGGGTGATTTCCAGCTCTCCTCTATTTTCTTCCAAGCAACGGCACTTTACTGATTGCTGCCTTCCCTAGATGTGAGGGGGCAAAGGCTGCAATATCAGAACTGGCAGATAGAATGAATGGGTCTCCATTCGGCTTCCTGCCCCCGCCTTTCGTTACCATGAAGGGCAGATAGTGATCTGGGATTAGGAATACTCTATTTTTTAAAAAATCATAAAACAAAGCACGACTGTTCTTAGCAATATTGTATGGTGCTTTGTCCCAAGCCCTCCCTGTTTCAACTCTTACCCATGTATCACACCAATGTACTAGGATTAACTGTGCTCATGTAGTTACAATAGTCGAGATGGGCTGTAAAGGGATGGTAAGCATTGAGGGGGAGTTTACTGAAAGGCCAGAGTGTTCTTTGGTGTTTTTCCTGCTCTGAGAGCTCTTTGCAGCCCAAGCTCTGGTCCCAGTTCAGTTCTGTCCATTGTTTTCTAATGTAGCTTCCACTGAACTGAAATATACAAAGTGAAACAGAAATCAACAATAGCCCTGGAAGGCAAGATCTTCAAAGGACGGTACAAACATGCATTAGCCCTGACAAGCCCGTTGGGAGCAGGTCTAGTATTTATGGTGAGGAGGAATAAAACCAAAATAACTCCTGCTGACCAAAGCCAGAGCCACATTTCGCGGTACCAGAATCTCAACAGATGAAAACGTGACCAGAAACGTCACACGCAGCTGGAATGGTCCGACTCCTGCAGCTCGCTCTGGGGACCTGTGTGGTTCACACATAAAACAACATTGAGACCATAGAGAGAAGACTTGGTTTCCAGGTTGTTTTAACTTTGGACAAATTTCCTCTTCGGGTGCTGCTCCTGAAAGAGGCTGAGAACCCCCCAAGCCCCATGCAAGGAACCTGCCAGGCCTAGGCCTTTGTTTCATAAGCTGGTGTGTTTCCAGTAAAGGCTTAGAGGGAGTGAGTGTGGATTATGATTTACATAGGCCACAGGAAGTTTATTGAAGCAGCTCTCTGCCACGTCAGAATGTTCTGCAATCACACTGATTACAGAAGTTGCTGGTAGAATCTGAATTCAGGTAGATGTCTAATATTCCATGCTCCAAAGAGGTGATGTGCCGCAGTGTTACCGCACTGACTGAACGCTCCTGCCTCCCTCCCTCTAATAGCAAACCTGTCAGGGAGGTTCACTGTGGAGAATACAGCAAACGCAGGAGGTTTTGTTGCCTTTTTGAAGCCCTAGAGGGATCCATGAAGCTGTTGTGCACAGGTGGGAGCTGAATGCTCCCATCTGCCCCACAGCACTTTGACCGTGATGGTGCAGGATCCCTGGGTGTGATGGAACAGGAAGACAGTCATTGTACTAACCTGCAGCTTTATCCGCTCCGAGTAATGGCTGTGGATGCACACTGGACTGTGATAGGTGGCACAGTGAAATGGAGGAGAGACTCAGTCCTCAGCTATTTGCAGCAGGGCTGAGCTATGGGAATTCCTCCCCATGATTGCACACAAGTCTTTACCAAAGAGGCTGTTTGTGGCTCTTAACCCTGATTGTCTGGAGCCTGTATGTTTATGATAACTTGACTGCAAGGATCCCAACGCACTTGATGAATGTTAGCTAATTACCCCTCCCCACAGCCCAGGAGGTGGAGAAGGGGCAAACAAGAGGCATGTGCCCCTTCCCAAAGGATACGTGTGTTCCATAGATATCTCCAGAGGCCTCCGGCCTGCTCTCAAGCACCTGGACAACATGTCACAAGCGAGCTCATGTGAACTGGCAACAAATAAAAGGGATGTGGAGAGGGGCAAAGACAGTTCTGTGTTTTTAATCTGCGGAACTCCCTGTAACAAGCCATCGAGGCAAAGAGATTGGCAGTATTCCAGCAAGGACTGAAATCGCAAACGGACAGTTAGAACTTCCACAGTTGCTGTTGTTTATTTGTATTCCGATAGCACCTTGTTCAGCACCCTTGGCTGGGGCATCTGACGCACAGGGAGAGATGGTTAGGGGAAAATGTCCTCTTTAGGCTGGTTAGCCCATTATGGGGTTTCTTGTACCTTCCTCTGAATCATTTGCTATTAGCTGCCACTGGAGACAGGCTGCAGGGCTGGCTGGACACTGCTCTGATTCCCTTGGGAGAGTCCTGCACAGCGCATTATACTGGAATGTTGACTTATGGGTTTGCTGGACATTACGGCTGTGAACTCAATACTTTCAATAGCATGCTGTTCCCAGGCCAGTCATTGTTAAATGGGAAATGTCAGCATGAGCGAAGCATCTCTCAGACACAAACTCCTTCGTGCTGGGCCCAATCCTGTGCTTAATTAGTCCTAACTGCCAGCGGGAGTTTTGCCCCAGTGAGCATCCGGACTGCAGACGTTCTGTAGTTCATTCAGTTCCTACAGCTGCAAAGGGCCAGCTTTTGCTCTCACTGGCCCCAAACCAGCAGCCGTCCCGGTCTGGGACAGAGGCCTGGGTTGGTACCGAGGGCTCTGTGTGCATGGAGACCCCGTAGGGTGGGCCCTCGGTAGCCTGGTTTCACTGAAGACCGTGAAGTCACACCTGCTTCACAGCAGGGTGAGAGGAGAACATGTCTCTTAAATATGTCCTTAAATAAGATCATGTCAGGGAGGCGGTGGTACTGACACCACAGTTAAGGCTGAGGTGAGTTTTGCACGTGACACTGGGATTCAACCTCTTCTTATATATATGATCAAACGGTGTCTCCTCCTCCCACCAATAGAGCTTCCTCTGGCAGCCCAGAATGAACCTTTGGACACTTTTCCCGGAAATCTGGGAATATGTTTAGGAATTAAAATGAGTCCTTCAAGAAATTCATTATCCAGCCTCACCTCTGACCTTAGTTTGGGGGAGAGAGATAGCTCAGTGGTTTGAGCATTGGTCTGCTAAACCCAGGGTTGTGAGTTCAATCCTTGAGGGGGCCATTTAGGGATCTGGGGCAAAAAAAATCTGTCAGAGAACAGTACTTAGTCCTGCTAGTGTAGGCAGGGGACTGAACTTGATGACCTTTCAAGGTCTTTCTAGTTCTATGAGATAGGCATATCTCCCAGTGAGCTGCTGGTCCATACGGGGCCCATTGGGTGCTATCCCAATGTAAGCCATAATAATTAGACCTTCCGTTACTCCCTGTATCTGCTCAGACCAACTGCCACAGCCAACGGATATGGAACCTTTCCATCCCTTCCTCTTATTAAAGGGACACCGCCCCAACGAATGTTCCTGCTGTTTGAAGCAATATGATGGGGTGACAGGAGAGGTACCCTGTAGCTGAGCAAGGAAAGGAAGGAGGTGAAGCCCTACAGGGTCTGTGGATCGAGGCATCTAATCCCTCCATCCTGGTAACAATAAAGACTTGTTGGAGTTCGTTGCAGTGTGTTCCTTGTGCAGCCTCTCGATCAGTGCATGGCTCCTGCCTCCTTCCAGCTGCTTCCTAGGGGCTGTCAAGCCCAGATCCTGCTTCCCACCAGAGCACTGGGTTCTGGTCTTGGCTCAGCCTGTTACACTGCCTAGATTTAGTTGCAAATGGCTCCTGCAGTTCCTGTCCTTCCTGGTATTCAGGGATCTTTGAGACCAGATGAATAGGCCCTGCTGGGAATGGTCCCTCCAGAAAAGGCCTGCAGAGGGGGTGCGGTCAGCTCACACCATGGCAACCCACTGTCCCTTCTCTGGGGATAAACAGGACTCTAAAGAGGGCTGTAAGTTGGATGCCGTGTGAAAAATTCACACCCTAATTGGTTTGGGTTGAATAAAGTGAAGGTGGGAAGCAGGATCTGGGCTTGACAGCCCCTAGGAAGCAGCAACACCCCCCAGAGGAGGCTGGCTAAGGGCACAAGAAGGGAATGTAAACATGCAAAGGGCCTTTTCCACCGTAGCGTAGAATTGTAGAAATGTTGTGTTGGAAGGGACCTCGATCGGTCGTCCAGTCAGTCCAGTCCTCTGCCCTGAGGCAGGACTCCAGATTATCTAGATCATCCCTGACAGGTGTTTGTCTAACCTGCTCTTAGAAACCTCCAATGATGGAGATTCCACAGCCTGCCTTGGGAGCCTGGTCCAGAGCGTAACTAGCCTTAATTAGATGGTTTTTCCTACTATCTCACCTGTATCTCCCTTGATGCAGATTACGCCCATCGCTCCTTGCCATGCCTTCAGCTGGGCCAGAGAACAGAGCTCTAGATCAGCCCGCAGTGTATTGGAAGACCCTACAGTCTTTCATTTTGTCCCCCAGGCACTCCTAGTGCTGGGGTTGGGGCTGCAGGAGAATGGAGTCAGCGGTGTCAGTTCCCCTTTAAGGATTTTCTGCAGCCTGTCCCTTTAAGAGAGTGTCAGTTCCCTGCCTGACGTCACCTGCTGCTTCAGTGTTTACAGCCTGGGCTTGTTGCATTCAGGAGGGACACACAGTGTCCAGCTGCCTGCAGCCCCTCACCTGCACGAGGCCGTGGCCGGGGGAGGCCTGTGTGCAGTGGGCTGGGGGACAGGACCCATCCCCTGGAGCAGAGAGGGCAGGAACGAAGCTGCTCGTCTTGCTGCTCACCGGCTTCCATTCAGGGGCAGCTCCCAGCGCTGCAGTGGGGTTGGCGGTGCCATGGGGCAGAGCGGCCCGGAGGTACCCTTGCCCCGGGAGGCCCTGTAGACTCTTCTCCTGGATGTGACCAGCCGGCAGAGCTGTGGTTCCCAGTGCTCCGGCCCGCATCCTCTGGCCAGGTGCGGCGTGGAAGAGGAGGGGGGCGATGTTACCTGGGATTGCTCAACGTAGGGTCTAAAGGGTGCTAACCCCGGTGATGCTGGAAGCTCCTGCTGCTGCCTTAGCCCAGCCCCAGGAGACCTGCCTGCTTGTGGGATCAAGTCATGTTGGCCCTGGAGCTGCCCCTTGTCCTGCTGCTGCTGGCTCCTCCGGCGGCTGGGGCTTCCCCTGAGGCCCTGGCTGCCAAGACCATCTCCCAGAAGGAGGCCGAGTTTGACAAAAGCTACATGGACTTTGTGAACAGCGAGCTACTGAACATCTACTCCTTCAACCACACCGTGATGAGGAATAGGGTGAGTGACTGACCCTCCAGCCAGGCCCAGCACCAGCCACGGGGACTGGCCCCTCTGCCAGACCCCTCAGCCCATCAACTGCTCAGCCACCTTTGGGCCGTGCCCACAACAACGGTTGAGGTGTGGGGGGGATAATCCTTGTCTAGCCCACAACTTGGCCCTGCCTCGTGCTCTGCTGGCGGGTGCTACGAAGTGTCTCTGCATGGTCCCTCGGCCTGGCGTGTAGGATGCTCTGTTTGGGTCCGGTTCTGGTTAGCGCTGCACTGGGGAGTGCACTGGGGGCAGGGCAGTGGAGGGTCTGGGCCCTAGACCGCAGGTGGAAAATCCCAAACTTCTCCCCCGGTTGTGCTGTTCGTTCTCGGTTCTCATGGGACTCAGCGAAGAAGGCTGCTGGTTTCCTGGCCCAGTTTCACTTCCTTCTTCCCCGCGTGTGCACCATGCTGCTCCCCTCCCCAGCTGACAGGCCGAGTTTAAACCAGGGGGTGGTGTCCCCATCGCTTCCAGCTGAGATCACAGTGGCTTTGGCCAGTGCCTGCTGGTGGCCTTTCCTCTGTCTAGGGGCTGTGATGTGTTTGGCGTGTGTGTTCGTTTCACCCTGGTGGGACGTGTGTGTCTTGTGCGCATCTCTGTGTTCTGCTGTGCAAGTCACAAATCAGCAGTTTTTAAAAGGAAGTTGCTTGTGCTGACACTTTACTTTTTCTTCCCTCAAACTCGGGGGAGCTGTTTGCTTAGAAGGGTGAGAGGTGACTCCCCACTTTTGGGTCTGTTGTTAAGGCAGGTTCCAGATTGAAGATTCACCGGCTTTACCTCTGTCCCTGAGCACTGAGCGAAGGCTGCTCTGGCCTGCCTGTGGCCCTGGGGGTGGGAAGGGCACTGCCAGCTGATACATCTCTGCTTCTGATGCAAAGGCGCTGTGCCCTGACTGGGACGCTTTGCACCCAGATGTCTCAGAGAGTTCGGCGGGGCTGGATCTGGGGGTTCGGTTCAGGGCTGTCTCTAGTACCAGGCTGGATCTGCAGGAGAGACATCCAGTGGGAGTAATCCCTTCCCAGGGTGCATGGAGTGAGCTGCTCCCCTGCCAGTACCCTCCCCACACACACCCCTGTGCTTTGGCATCTCCTAGTCTCTGAGCTGCTCATTCCCCCCACTCCCTCCCCGCACATTGAAGGTTCCCCTCCCTCCCTGCCCAAGCCTCTCTCCTAACTACCCCCAGAGCGGAGTCCTAGCTCTGTGCTCCCGCATCTGGAACAGCCCCTCCCCACAGTCAACATCTGCCAAGCGCCCCCTTCCCAACCCCCCGCCTGGCCTGTGAGGTCCAGGGCCACCAGCATCCAAGTGCTGACCTGTCCCGTCCCAGCAGGTGCGGGTGGTCTGGCTGCCTTGCAGGGTCTTGACCACTCCTCTCTGCTGCGGGGAGTACAGGCGGACGTGGGCCCAGCTGAACTTCCCGCTCGGTCAGCCGGGTCCGGCGATCACGGGTTCCCCACTGCACGCGGTCCCTGGCTGTAAAAGGTGGGATGGTTCTTGGCCCCAGGCTGGTCACGCTGCTCCCATGTTCCGAGAGCCACAGTGAACAAAGGGCCGAGTGTGCGCCCGCGCTGTCCGTGCGGGAGGGCTCTGTTGTGCCCTGTGCACCAACAGCCACCACCTCCCCTGAGGTGGAGATGGGAGAAATCCAGCAGTCCAGGGCTCAGCCCAGAGCCCCCCAGGGACTGGGGGGAGGGCTTGGGTCTCTGGGCAAGGCCAGCGTGTCCCTTCTCTTCTCCCTCCCAGACGGAGGGCGTCCGGGTGACGGTGAACGTGCTGTCCGAGCAGAAGGAGACGCCGCTTCTCTTCGGGGTGAGGCAGAAGGAGGCGGTGGTGTCGTTTCAGGTGCCGCTGATCCTCAGGGGCCTGTAAGTACCACCCTTGTCAGAGACGACCTCCGAGGCTAAAGACCCAGCCCCACCCAGTTCTGGGGTCCCCTGCCCGCGAAGGCCTGGGCACCTAGGCCAGCTCTCTGGATGTGGCACGAAGATAGTTTTAAAACCCGAGCGTGTGGACTCGTCTGCCCCAGAACAACCTGCTCCATCAGCTGGCCGGGTGCAGAGCAGCTCTGGGACGGCTGCAGGTTCAGCCTCTGATCCTGCTCCACAGTGACCTGGTGCAGCTACTGAGCGCCGACCCAGGGGGACAGCAGCCCAGAGCGGGACCCGGGCAGGGGGAGGGGCTGTCCTCCCCACGCTCTTTGAGAAGGGAGATGCTGCATGGCCGACCCCCCGCATGGTACCCTCAGTGCCGCTCGGACAGCCTGCCTGGCTCAGGTGGGGACAGCGACCCTGACAGCCACGGGACCGACCCCCAGGAGGGTCCTGGGGCAGGGCACCATGCCTAGGAACTGGGGGTGCTCTCCATGCTAGAGGCGACAGGCTCAGCACTGCGTGCTGCCTCTGCCAGGCCGGAGGGGGTGCAGTGCAGACTCTTCTGCCCGGCCCCCCCTCACCCGGCCCGGGGTCTCTGCCCTCGCCAGGTTCCAGAGGAAGTACCTGTACCAGAATGTGAGCCGCACGCTGTGCCAGCCCCAGACCAAGAACGAGTCGGAGACGCAGTTCTTCTACGTGGACGTGTCCACCCTGTCCACCACGAACGCCTCCTACCAGCTGCGGGTCACCCGCGTGGAGAACTTTGTGCTGAGGTGAGGGATAGAGAGACACCCGCTGCCCTACACCTTGTGCCGCCTTCCCCCCAGCCCCCTCCGAGGAGCCTGCTGTGCGGGACGGCGGGGAGCTCGCGTTCCCGGAGACCCAGGCAGGCCAGCCAGGTCCCAGGCTGGGGCCAGCATTGCCTTGCCGGGCTCCCCCTCAGTCGTTCAGGGACCCATCGAGCGGCTGCTCATGGCCCTGTGAGCTGGGGATTTGCAGCTCCAGCCAGTAGCTGGCTCCAGCCGGGTGGGGTTTTCTTTGCCCTCGTGGGCAGGGGCCATGGGGGTCCCGGTTTGCTCACTCTTCATGAGCCATGGTGCTGTTCTAACGCTCTCTCCACACAGGACGAGCGAGGAGTTCAGCTTTAATGCCACAGCAGCCCAGCCACAGGTAATGCCCCTCTCTGCTTGGGGGACTGCTATGGGGCGGGGGGGGGGGGGGGCATAGGGCACTGCATGGGGAGGGGAGGACAGTGTCACCATGGCGATAACGTGCCCTCTTTCCTCCTCGGTAGTATTTTAAGTATGTGTTCCCGGAGGGCGTGGACTCGGTGATTGTGAAGGTGACCTCGCACATGGCCTTCCCCTGCTCCGTCGTCTCCGTCCAGGACATCCTGGTACGTGGGGCATGGGGCTGGGTTCCTCTTCTGTGCCCCCCTCACCCAGCATCCCCCAGGGTAACCTCTGGGCAGGTCCAGACTCCATGCAGATGAGTCTTTGCTCCCCTGCAGTGCCCCGTCTATGACCTGGACAACAACGTGGCCTTCATCGGGATGTACCAGACCATGACCAAGAAGGCAGCCATCACGGTGCAGGTAGGGCGCACTGCCAGCCCTGCCAGCTAAAACCCTGCAGGGGCCGGGCCGGGCTGTTCTCTCCGGTGTGGCCCTAGCCTCAGTCAGCTGTTCCTGCCGGCGTGTGCTGAGCCAGGCAGCCTCGTTCCTCGCGTGCCGGGCGGCGCTAGCCGGACAGCTCCGTCCAGGCACGTCGTGGCCTCGCGGCTCGTCCCTGCTGCTGCCGCCGTGTTACTAGCACCCTGTGTGTCAGCAGCGCAGGCGAGCAGCTGCCTCCATGGCCAGCTCTGGCGTCTCTCTGGGTCACTCGCCATGTGCCCGTTTCGCCTGACTCTCACTGGGGAGCCTGGGCAGCCAGGCCGCCCAGCTGCGGGGCCCGGGTGGGGAAAGCCGCCCCCTCCCCGCTCCCACTGACTCTCCTCTCCTCCCGGCGGCTGGGCCAGAAGAAGGATTTCCCCAGCAACAGCTTCTACGTAGTGGTGGTGGTGAAAACGGAAGACGAGGCCTGTGGCGGGTCCCTGCCTTACTACCCCCTCTCCAAAGGTATGGGACTGGGGGTGGTCTGGGAAGGCACAGGGCTTAGCCACTCACCCGTCCCTCTCCTCCACCCACCTCTAGGCCGCCTCCCCTCTGACATCTAGGCATGGGCTTGACCAATCCCCCCCACCCCCTGGGCACCAGCGATGTGATCCAGACCATGCAAGGGGCCCAGCTGGTTCCCAGCTGGACCTGGGTGTGGTGACCCCTCTCCCTGCCTCAGTCGCCGCCACTTCTTAGCAACAAGGCGCTGTGGGTGGAGAGGACCCAAAAGTCCCTTGTCACAGGGTGTGGGGGAGTTCAGTTCCCACCCTCGCACTTCCTGGGATTCACAGTGATTCTTAGCCAGCCAGTAGATCAGAAGGTTTATTTGAGATGCCAGGAACACAATCCAACTCCGAGCTTGTCAGTACAAACAGAACCCCTTAGTCAGGCCCTTCTGGGGGGCAGGGAGATGAGACCCCGAATCCGGGCTCCCTCCTCTTCCCCAGCCAGCTTCTACCACTCTCCCAAAACCTGCAGCCGTCTCCTTATCCCGGCTCTAGGTGTCATCTCCCTTCCCCCTTCTCATCTCAGGTTACAGCTTCAGGTATATCCCCTTCAGAGCAGCCTCCCCCTTCCAGTGAAACTCTTGAGATCACGTCCACCCTTCTCCCTGCTCGTCACACCCCTGCTGGACGTACGCCGCTCTGGGCCAGGCAGTGCGCTGGACGAGACCCGGGGCGAGGCCGTTCCAGGGGGGTGGGCTCCTCCATCCGCTCTGAGCCATTTCCCTGGAGACAGGAGGCAGCTGGTCTAGGCTGAGCTAATCTCCGGCCTTCTGTTCCTTCCAGACGAACCAGTCGATCAAGGCAGTCGGCTGAAGGTGCTGGACGTGATGGTGTCGCCTGCTATTACCTGTGAGCTGCTCCCCCGGGCTGGGCCGGCAGGTTATTGTGCGGCGACTCCGTCTGCCGCTGGGGGCGTTTCCTGCTGAACGCCTGTCACAATGCCTCTGTTCAGCGGCACTGTCCCTGCAGGGCTGCCCTGGGACAGCGCCCCGCCGTGGCTCGGGCACACGGGAATGGCTGGCTGGCTCTGACAAACGGCTCCATCCTGCTGGTGGTGCGGGCCCCCAGCACACGTGGCCTGGGACAGCTCCTGGGCTCTGTGTCTGGAGTGGGCCTTGCTGGGCCCATGCACAGATGGACACACCTGGGTCTCTCTCGCTGTCTGGGCATGATCCTGGAGCAGGCCTGGCTCCTGCAGAGCAGCGAAGAGGAGCAGAGGCCATTTCCCCTGTACAGCACGGGGAGCACGGCAGGGGAGTCGTGGGGCCGTGGGACTCCCCATGCCCGCAAGGCTGTGCCGTCCAGCCAGCTGTTCTCTGGGGGGCGCCGCGGGCTGCTGCTGTCCCGTAACCCCACTTCCCGCGCCCCCTCTCCACAGCGGAGGTCTACGTCAGGGCCATGCTGTTCTGCCTGGGGATCTTCCTCTCCTTCTACCTGCTGATGCTGCTCCTCGCCTGCTGGGAGACCTGGAGGTGAGTCCCTGGGCCTGGCTTCCCCATGCTGCCCACCCCACCGTGCTAGCCTGGCTCAGCTCCCCCACCTCCTCCCTCTCACTCCCCCGGGGTTGGCGCCGCAAAACCAGAGCGGGTATCACCTCCCCCCCGGCCTGTGCAGCCACGGGCGTGGCCCGGTGGCACGGAGCAGCTGGGGCAGGGTAGCCAGCGTCCGTCAGGCTGGGAATTGACGGCAGAAGTAGCAGCCAGGGATGAGACGAGACGTCCCCTCCCCTCCGCCCCAGGACAGGGGCCTGTTTCCCTGTATACCAAGGGCTGGGCACCCCACCATCTCCGGTGTCCGTCCCAGGGACGCCCCCCACCAGCTGTGGGAACGTGGCGCGGCCGTGTCTCCAAAGGGCCGTAGGGAAGGTCACCGTTACTGGAGACGCACGCAGCCTTCCTGTGCCTCTGCCCTAGCCGCGGCAGCTGTGGCTTTCGGGCAGGGCTGGGTGAGCCCTTCGTTTGGCTCCGGCGCTCCGTGTGAGCAGCTCCCAGCGGACATGGGGGCAGACGGTGGTGCAAGGCTGGTGCCACGGACAGCGCAGGGGCTGGATTTCCCTGGGCAAAGCCTGACTAGGATTAATACGAGCTCAGGGATGGGGGTGGGGGTGGGGGTCTGAGCTCTGCAGCTCTCAGCTGCCCAACGGGGCTGGGTCTGCAGCTGGAGGGAGCTGCCTCCCGGGACCTTCTGATTCAGGTTTTCTCTTGCGTTTCTTTGCAGACAGCAGAAGAGAAAAGGGCTCCTGGCTGCTGTGGACACGCCCACCCCAGACACCGGTATGGACCCCCAGGACCCATAGACTCTGGGAGCTGGCCCCGTCCCGTAGAGTCCAGGAATGGGGGGCAGCGAAATGCACATTTCCGGTTAATGTGCTGGAGGCGGGGGGCTGACTGTGTGTGGGCACCTGTGGGGTGGAGTATGGGCCAGAGCCGGCTGGGGATTTTTTCTTGACTTTTCTCTTTTTCATGGACACTTCGCTGCCGGGTTCTCGTCACAAAACAAACGTTTTGGGGTTTGACAAACAACGGTTGGTGGAAATAGAACATTTCCCGTGAATGGAAACCCTTCTCCATCACCTCTGGCCAGCTCTGCTGCCCACAGCCCCAACCCCTGGTTCCCTGGCCGCTGCCCTTCCCCGCAGCCAGGACTCCCCTGGGGGGGAAAGGACGGGCTGGGTGAGCTGGCTCCAGCCCGGGCTCGGGCTCGGGCTCTGCTCAATGGCCTGGTTCAGCCCCCCTGCTTCAGAGCCACAGACCTCCCTGCGCTGCGGGGAGACGGGTGGACGGGTCCGTGGTCCGCGTCATCTGTGATCTGCTGCTGTCAGTGACTGTCTGTCTGTTTCTCTCTGCCTGCTCATCACTCCTCGGGAACTTCCCCTCCCAGCGCCTTTACTGGGTAAGCGTCAGCCTCCGTTATTTCACAGCCTGTGAACTAATCCCGTTGGTGCCCCTGACGCCCAGGCCCAGAGCCACCCTCCAGCTGGGCAGGGCAGGGTGCTGCACAGGAGTCTTGCTCTGTAGGAAGCGCCAGCCGCTAAAGCGAGGGACACGGGGTGCTGTGCAGACGCCTCTCCCCCAGCTCCGCTGGTGCCCCACAAACCTGATGTATCCCCCCTCCCTCCCCCAGCTACCCCCGTCCGTGGTCTGTCTGCAGCCCAAAGGGCTACGCTGAGCCTGCCACGCTCACCCCACTGAGACCTGCCCCGGCCCCAAGCACACATGGCCCCTGCTCTCCTGGCGTGGGAAGGCTGCTGCCTGCCTGACACAGGCTTCTGTGGTATCTTGCAGGGCATCCTCGCATGACCCCGGACTCCCTCCTGGGTCACCCTCCCTACCACGGCTACAGCTACGGCTCTTTGGGTAAGCACTGGCCAGGAGCACTGCCCCTCACGCTCGCTTGGGGTTCTGGGGCCAGTCGAAGAGGGGGGTGGGCCCTGGGATGGGGGGGCAGGTCCCCAGTCCCTTGGCAATGGCTGGACCCCATTCCCAACCCTGCAACCAGTCTCGTTCGTCTCCTCGCCCCAGACAGTGACTTGGGACAAGCCAGGGCTTCCAGATACAATAGTGTCTCCTCTTCCCCGCCCCCCCCAGAACCCCACCCACCCCCACCTACACCCCACCCCACACTCACACCTGGTGTGTGAGCTCCTGGCTCCTTGCCCTCTGCTCTCCACGAGCACCCACCCGCTTCAACTCGCCCTCTTGTTCTAACTCCTTCCAGAGAACAGCTCCACCCTGAGCACCGGGGCCATCACCGAGAGCGCGGGCTCCACGGATGTCTCCTCTGGGTACATAGGTGAGCTGCGAGAAACCCGCAAGGACTGGCCGGCGAGAGGGACCCCGCCTCCCGGCGCTGGATCCTGCCCTGCAGAGTCCATGTCAGAGCAGTCCCAGAGCCAGGGAGCCCATCCCTGCTGCGCCCAGACCCTCTCTGAGCCACGCCGTCCAGGCTCGTCCCGGATGATGTCAAGTCTGAGGGTGCGCGTCTGGGGGCCTGCCTGCTCACCAGGGAGGGCTCATCTCTGAGGAGAGGACTCTGCCCCATGACCTGTGGCTGCCCCAGGCTCTCAACCCCATTCAGAACTCCGCCCCACCATCCAGCCCTCTCTGCTCCCCTTTGGAAGACCATTGTACCGGGGGGCCTTGAACTGGGTTGTCCCTGTCTGGCTGGGGCAG
Organism: Dermatemys mawii; assembly: GCA_007922305.1. Classification (NCBI taxonomy): domain Eukaryota; kingdom Metazoa; phylum Chordata; order Testudines; family Dermatemydidae; genus Dermatemys; species Dermatemys mawii. Next base: position 3,398,851 of record ML677426.1, read on the forward strand.
CAGATGAGGAGTGAAGCTGCCTGGCTGGCTCCTTGGGATGCCCCTGGGCGCTCAGAAAGAGGTTCTGTCCCCGTCTGCCCACCCGGTAACTCTCCCTTTCCTTCCAAGGGCTGGGCAGCTACAGTGTCCCCTCCAGCCAGGTGAGGCACCTGGGCATTGCTATGGGTAGATGTGAGGTTAAGCAGAAAAGGCGCTAGGAGAACTCGAATCAATCCAATGTATTGCGGTGCCCTCGGCTTCACGTTACCTGGGGACAGACCCTGCATTCGACTGGCAGCTTCACCCCCTTCTGTCATCCCTTGATCCAGGGACAGCCACTGAACAGCTCCTCCAGCCACGGGCCATCCCAGAATGCTCCCTGGCCCCACAACTCTGGCTGCTTGTCAGCCGCTGCTCAGGAGAGCCAGGAATGGAGTGGCAGGGGTCAGGATTGAGGGGCACTGGCAGTGCTGTGCGGAGCGTTGGGGGGCCCAGGGCTGGGGTAACGGGGGCTGCAGGTCAGGACTGAGGGGCACTGGCAGTGTTGTGTGTGACATTTGCACAGCCTCTGTGTGCACTCTGGTTTCCCTAGTGCAGCGTCCGCCCCCTTTCCCAACACGCCCGGCTCCCAGCTGGACTGCGAGGTTTGCGGAGGAGGTCATGGTGGGGCAGACCCAGGGCCCGCACACAGTGTCAGCTGGGAGCCCTGGCTTGTCCTGCTGTATTTTCAGAGGTGCAGGTGGGCAGGGCCAGGGACGTTCCATCATCGTCCTCTCCTGGTCCCGGGGCGGGGCGGGATGCGGAGATGGCAGATGGTCTCCATCAATTGTGGGGCAGGAGGGAAGGTGCACGGACCAGACAGAGGCAAATCAGTCCCGTTTCAGCTGACTCCGCCCGCGGGGAGTGGCTGCTGATCCCTCCGCCCCGTGTGACCCGTCTGAACTGAGAACGCCACCCCGGCCCTGGCTCTCCGGGCCCCGTTCGGTGGCCTGGAACGGGAGGGACGATCTCTGGACTGTTCACTGGCTGACCCCCGCCCCCAAACATGTACCTGGGACTGAGGTGGTAACGTGAGGTCTGGAGGACCCCTGCACTTCCTGAGGGGCTGGGGGCGCCGGGGTTGTGTGTGGATTTAGAGGGAGCAGCCGCGAGCCCTATTGCAGTGGGGCAGATGCAGCATGGCCTGCAGAACAGCCCAGTTCACGCTGTGTGGGCAGCACCTCGCCCCCGCCCGCCAAGGCCGTGGTGGCCAGGCCTGGAGCCCCAGGCTACGCACCGGAAGAAGGAGCCGCCTTCCCAGAGCGGCCACAGCTCCCTGGGCTCTGTCGGCTCCTCTGGGTGAGCTTCCCTGGCCTGGGTCACGCCAGGGGCAGATGGGAGGGTCACAGTGGCGCCAGCTGCCCTTGGCCTCTCTCGTCAGGCCCCCGAGGCTGGCAGCCATCGGCTAGCGGCAGGGCTCTCAGCGGCTCGCAGAGCGAGCCAGGGGGCTCAGACACGCAGCAGCCGTATGTGACCTCAGACGGCTCGCAGGCCAGGCCAAGACAGAGCAACAGGCGGACGGCCCCAGGCGCGCGGTGTCATGTGCCAGCGAGCTGTGCGTGGCCGCCTGCCCTCCCCAGACGCACACGCAGCGTGGGGCTGCCTGGTGCATTGGCCAGGGCGACGACCGTGGGCTGAGGAGTGCATTAGGCAAGGAGCACACTTGTCTTGCTCTGGTCTCTGCACCTGGCACCCCGGCCCTCGGTGGCACTGGGCAGCGTGGGACAGGTGCCAGCAGGTCTCTGTGCCAAAGGGGCGCGTCACGTCTCCCTGAGTTAATGTTACAGCAGGATCCAGCAGAGCTTCCTGGCCAGGCCTGACCCACATCCTGTGACTAAGGTCGCTCGGCAGCAGGTGTTGCCCTGCAGGCTGTCCCGAAACCAGCTCGGTGGCCTTGCCGTGGCTGGGGGAGGGCGAGTTCGCAGCCCTGTGGAGGCGGGCGGCTGCAGTTCTCAGCAGCATGAGCTGGACTCGTTCACTGCCCCGGTGAACCCCAGAATGCCCCCAAATTCCCAGCCAGTCTGGTCAGAGCTGCCCCCCAGCATGAGTCCTGCTCCAGACCTCCAGGCCCTGTCGCCCCAGTGATCCCTGCCGTGGGGTGCAGGCCTCGAGTGCCAGGGTGATGCTGTGTCAGCCATGTGGAGCTGCCCGCCCCGGCTCTGTTCTTAGTCCTCTCAGTCCCTGTCTAATGGTGCATCTGGGGCTTGGCCTCCCTCGCGAACCCCAGCAGACACAGCCCGTCCCCTCAGAAAGAGCGCTTGTGTGTGTGAGTGTGGAGGGGGGATCAGCACGACGAACCAATCGCACAAGTCCCTGTGTCAGCGACACCCGGATCACTCAATCAGAATGGAAAGACCCCGGGGGTGTCATTACCCCCGAGGGCCTGGCAGGTTGGAGAGCTGGGAACGTCTGCTGGATGCCACACGGCCTCCTGCAGCGGTCGGGGGGGTCGGCTGCCCCTCCCTGCCCCGCCGATCCCTTGGCACTGAGCTACGGACGGTGAACGGGGGATGATCTCTGGGTGTAATCGAATGGCTCCGATTGACTCGTGATACCGATGATCGGGGCCTACGTCGCCCGTGGTCTGATCCCTTCGCCGGGGCTGTGGGGCGGGGCGGGCGAGGCCTTGCCCGGGGGGTGTGTGCCTCAGCCTGGACTGACTCTGGGGCTCCCCTGTGCCCTTGCAGAGCGCTCGCTGGAGAACGTAGCCAGCCGGCCCCGCCTGGACTCGCTCAGCTCTGTGGAGGAGCACGACTATGACACGCTGGCAGACATAGACTCCGACAAGAACGTCATCCGGACCAAGGTACGTCGC